>PVJC01001023.1:0-103360 GCA_004026665.1 Murina feae
CAGGCCGGGCTGAGGGACTCCCTCCACCCCGAGTGCACAAATTTTTGTGCACCGGGCCCCTAGTTATAAAATATAACTAGAGACCTGGTGCATGAAAATTCATGCACTAAGAAGATGTCCCTCAGCCTGGCCTGCAGCCTCTCGCAGTCCAGGACCCCTCAGGGGATATCCACCTGCCGGCTTAGGCCCGATCCCCAGAAAATTGGGCTTAAGTTGGCAGTCAAACATCTCTCTCGCAGCCTGGGAGCCCTTAGGGGATGTCCAACTGCTGGCTTAGGCCCGTTAGTTGAACATCCTTAGCGCTGTCACAGAGGTGGGAGAGAGTCCTATCACTGCTGCTGCACTGGCCAGCCATGAGCTGGCTTCTGACTGAGCAGTGCTCCCCTTATGGAAGCTTACTGACCACCAGTGGGCAGCTCCTGCGTTAAGCATCTGCCCCCTGGTGGGCAGTGCATATCATAGCTACCAGTCATTCCACTGGTAGGATCAATTTGTATATTACCCTTTTATTATATAAGGCAGTAATAAAAGCTACTATTTATGGAGTACTTGTCATGTCTTAGGTGCTGTACATATTCGTTGAATCTTCACAACAACTTCATGAATCAGGTTCACTACATACTAATTTTATAGTTCTGAAAAGGAAGGTACAGAATAGTTAAACATTTGCCATAAGAGATGCAATTATTGACGCAGAGCTTCAAGCCTAGACTATTTCCATAAAACTCCTATCTTCACCACCATACTGTATCAGCTTTTGCTTTTGCTTGCAAAACTGGTAGAAGATACTGTTGACCAAAAATGAAAAACAAAAATTATTTCCAATCTGTCCTTTCTCTTTGTGAACAAATAAATCTCCTAAAAGCCAAAGGGGAATTTATGTTATAGACGCAAGGAAAAGCCATATTCCTTTATCTTACCAGAAAAAATAACAATAAAACTAAACTTTTCTCTAGTACAGGGTAAAGTCTGAGTTTATTAGATACCACCATCTCTCATGTAGAAAGTGGCTGCTCCTGCAATTATTTTGAAAGGCCAATACTAATGTAGCGGCTTCAGAAACTCAGGATGAGCATGAAACCAAGGTGTCTCTTGGTCATTTTGTTACCATAATGATTTCAGCATTTATAAAATGCTATCAACTTTTGCAGAAGAGTGACTGCATGTTGGAAATAGGATTTTCTTCTTCTCTTGCTGAGGAACTTTTTCTCAAGGTGCTGATGCTTGGAGTGGAAATGGAGCTTGGTAATTCTTTTTCTACTTTACACCCACTGATGCTTGTACTGAAATTCCAGCAACTCCTCTGTGACGGAAAGGTTATGTGAAATCATAACAGTATTGTCAGAGGAAGTGGCTTGGCTGGAGACACCTTAACAACCTAAGAAGCAGATTCTTTAATTACACAAATTATGAAGTGTTTTCAAGTGGATATACACATGTCAGGTTCTTCTACCTCAGCAGTTGCAGTGATCAGAGAAAAAAGAATTCTCATTTGTTTCATGGCCTTGATGGTGTCCTCATGGGAGGCAGCTAAACGGTGTCAGATGGTTCTAAAAGAGTTGTTTCTAATGATACTATTTCTGCTGCTTTTTCCTAGATCCCGGGGGCAACACTCTATAGGCCCCATTTACACATGGGAAGTTGTTGGACATGAGTACTTTTGCTCAGTCACAAATGCAAATCCACAGTTAAAAAGACTCCTGGTATACACAAACAAGAAGTAGGCATAGCCAGAGCAGAGTTCAGAATTCTTGCCAGCACTTTGTGCAAGTGTATTTACAAGTCTGGATGAAGCTGTTGAGGTGAGCCATAGTATTTCAACAGGGCTGATTTCTAGCAACAAACAAAATGCATGACAAGACTTAGCAAGACTCTTGGCCAGTCTCCTCTAATGCTCCACTCTAGGGATCCTTGGTAATATACCGCACCCTTTCAGTCTACCAATTTGCTTGAAGGCAATAAGGGATATGGATGACAATTATGATAAGACTAGAGGCCCATTGCAGGAAGATTCCTGCAAGAATAGGGCTTCCTGAGCTGGAGCGAAGCAGAGAAGGGAGCAAAGCCCTGTCTCGGCAGGCTTCGCTCCCTTCTCCACTGTCTCGCTTCCTCCCATCTCTGCTGCCTCAGCTCCCTCCCTTCTCTGCCACTTTGCTCCCTCCCATCTCCACAGTCTCTGCTGCCTCGCTCCCTCCCATCTCTGCTGCCTCAGCTCTCTCCCTTCTCCACTGCCTCACTCCCTCCCGTCTCTGCTGCTTCCCTTCCTCCAATCTCCACTGCCTCACTCCCTCCCTTCTCTGCCACTTGGCTCCCTTCTGCAGCACTTGGCTTCCTTCTAGGCTATCTTCAGTCTTTGCTTCATGCCTGGGTATACAAATTAACAGCCATCTTGCCTGGGTTAATTTGCATATAGTAGCTCTGATTGGCTGGGGCGTGGCTTGACTGGTGGACGTGGCTTAGATGTCTTGGAATGATGGTTAATTTGCATACTACTCTTTTATTAGATTAGATTCCAACCCAGAAATTTTTCAAGCTCAACCCCCAAAAATGTGGGCTCATTTCAGAAATGATAGTATCGGACAAACCGGATTACTGTTTTCCAATGGTGGAAAGCAATAATTTTCACAGTAGAGATCCTGAGGGTAAAACAAGGAGAATTTCAAAGCCATTTTGGAAAGACTACCAAGATCAGAGTCCAGCTAAACCAATGTGAATTCCTAACTAAACTCCATGACTCCCTGATAGTAGCAGGTTTTCTTTATCAACTATGTGTGCTGAATGCATCCTGTCAAGGATGTAGCTCTTAGAAGGCATTCCTGTGCCACGTTGTAATTTATGATCATGCTACCTCCAATTCATCAATGTGGTTTTAATTTACTTAAATGTGCTAGTACATCAAGTTGGCCTTGAAGAGATAAAAGAGCCTTAGCTATTATACAAAACAAAATTGTTTGTCCTATGAGAGGTATAATTTACTAAAGAGACACTAGGTGCTAGATGCTTGTCTAAACATTTTACATATATACCTGACAATATAGGTATCATTATTCTTCTCAGTTTTTTACATAAGGAATCTGAGACTCAGAAAGGCTAAATTAGCTCTTCAAGGTTGAAAAGTGAGAAGTGACAAACCCAGATTGCCTTATTGCAAACCCATACTGACTGCCACATGCATTTAGAAGCAATTTGGAAGTTGATGTGTTTTGTTTTTAAAAAGGAAAAGGAAAATCATTCCTAGTCCCACCAGCAACATTTTCCTCTATTCCTTTTTTTTTGTGTCATGCAAATTTTTCTTTGTTGTAGTTGTGATGGTTTTGCTTTGGGTATAGCACCTCACGGGCTGCATATGCCTTAAGTAGGGCAGAAGGATTAGCAGCTGCATTGATGAGGTGGCCCAAGAAGTTCCCTGAAGTCTTATATAAGTTGACTCATTTAAGAGAAGCTACAACAAATAACCCAAATAGGCAGTTGTGGGAAAAATAAAAACCGGAGATGACCTAAATTCTGGTCACTCCAAGTTCTTATCTTTTCTCATCTTTATGAATGTCTTTGGGACTACTTTCTCAATATTAACAAATAGTAAAATTTCTGAGGTTAATGACCTGAGAACATAATTTTTTTTATAATATGAAACTTTTTTTTTTTCAGAAAAAAAACACAAATAGGCAACATTAGGCTTAATCTATGCTTATTTTCAAATCTGCTTTATTTGTGTCACCTTGGAGCCTGTTTATATGGGATTGTAGTGTATAGCACAGTAATTCCTATGTATTGGACTGTGAGTCTCTGGCAGCTCACAATGAATTTTCACTGATCTTCAGCAAAACAAGGAAAGGAAATACAAGGTTTCCATAAAGCTAAATCCATTCAGTCTAAGGCAATGCTCTTTATTCCCAGATGAAGTTCTTCTGTCCTGTTAGGTAAAGGGGTTTTGTTTTAAATGTCTTTGTTTGACCAAAATATAAAGTAGTCATCCTATGACAACCTTAAAAATGTAAACTTTTAGGCTTCAGTGACATCCTAAAGTTTGGGAACCTCTCTGGTTGTGGTTCTCACAAGCTCTCTGAAGACACGGGTCTGAAGGGGTAGAGAATAACAGCAAGAATGGGAACCAGAACCATGCTCATCAAACAACAGCTGTCACTATTGGGAGAACTCATGGTGTGACTAGGTCAGCTCACTTAACTCCAACAAAAATCCTCTAAAGGGGGCTGCTAATAAGATTCTCATCTTCCAGAGGACACAGAAGCATGGAGTTGTAGAACGCTGAAGTTCCTGTATCTTACTGTGTTCTAGTATCAATTCCCTAACCAACACTAGTGTGGAATAAAATGCCACAGCTGATGACTGGAATGTAACATATAGGATGTAAGCATGATAAAATGTTCTTTACAGAGAGATCCAAGATGGAGGCTGACGGGACTGCAGTCAGAAAGATGGTGTCAGTGAGTGAAAGAGCGAAAGGAGAGTGTGTGCACATGTGGGGAGTGTGTGTGTATGTGAATGAGGGACAGTTATATTCCACAGGACTGTCAGGGACTGGCGGACCAGGCTCCCCTGGCCAGGCAGCCTCTGCTACTGCTGAAATCTCTCCCAGAGTGGCCAGTTCTGCCGCAGAGATCGCACCATCCTGAAGGGGAGAGCGACTGTGATCAGAAGGCCAGCCTTACCTTCACCCGGGGAGACCTTGAATACCTCCCAGGACCCAACAGCCACAACACCCAGGACCAGCTTCTTCAGCTGCAAACCCACTCCAGCCTCCCTAGTCATGGGTGCCTAAAAAGTTTGTCCAGGGGGAAACAAGGTGGTGGCCGAATACATGAGGGTCCTGTGCCTTCTCACAGAGCAAATAGAAGGAATAGCTGAATCAAATAACATCCATCTGGAATTGGTGAATTAAACACAGCTATCCATGGATGGAAAGGTCAGAGATTGCCTGGAGAGAGGTGGGATCTGGGATCCGGGCTGGAGGGAGAAACATGCACAGCCAGGACTAGAATCTCAGAGGGAGACTGTGCTGCGCCAGCAGCTCTTGGGATCAGTGTAGCCCTTGAATATGGAAGGGGGTCCACAGGGCTGCTGGCAGCAGGGGACTCTAGATCTAAGCCCACAGCTATGGGAGACTGTGCCCAGAAAGGCAGCCTAAAGTTCTATACTGGCCACGCAGTGCCGGGAGGAGAAAGACACAAGGTGGTCTGGTTGCTTTGTCTTTATAACTTCCTTGCTTTTACTTGGTAAACCCAGTGCATAGGATCTTTCAATCAAAAACACTCATCAAGAGTGCAGGGGAAGGTGGTTTTTGTGGAAACTGGGCAACAGAATAGGGAGAGATGAGCAGGAAACCAGCTCTGGGACACTATGTTCCTCCAACTCAGTCTTGAGAGAGGCAGGGAAAGGAAGAGTCTAAACACCCACAGGGAGGCCTGTGGGACTGGGTTGAGAGGCCATTTTGTCCCAGAAACTAATACAGAAACACCACCACCCATGTCAGAAATAGATGCAAAAGACCTAAATAGACACTCTCCAAAAGAATCTTTTCAGAAGGCCAAGAAGCATATGAAAACATGCTCAAAGTCACTAATCTTCCAAGAGATTCAAATCAAAGCAACAATGAGATACTATCTCACACCTATCAGAATGGCTATCATCAACAAATCAACAAACAACAAGCGCTGGCGAGGATGTGGAGAAAAGGGAACCCTCATGCTGGTGGGAATGCAGACTGGTCAGCCACTGTGGAAGACAATATGGATTTTCCTCAAAAAGTTAAAAATGGAACTCCCATTTGACCCAGTAATCTCACTTCTAGGATAAATCCCAAGAAACTAGAAACACCAATCAGAAAGGATATATGCATCCCTATGTTCACAGCAGCACAATATAAAATAGCTAAGATTTGGAAACAGCCTAAATGCCCATCAGCAAATGAGTGGATTAGAAAACTGTGGTACATCTACACAATGGAATACTATGCTTCTGTAAGAAAGAAGGAACTCTTACCATTTGCAACAGCATAGATGGACCTGGAGGGCATTTTGCTAAGTGAAATAAGTCAGTCAGAGAAAGATAAATATCACATGATCTCACTCATATGTGGAAAATAATGATCAATATAAACTGAGGAACAAAAGTAGATCCAGAGACAAATGGCAGGGGAGATGGAGGAAGGTGGGTAGAGAACAACCAAAGGACTTGTATACATGCATATTAGCATAACCAATAGACAGGGACACTGGAGCGGTGGGGGCTTGCCCTCTGGGGTGGGAATGGCCGGGTGGAGGTCAATCAGGGAAAAAGGAGACATATGTAAAACTTTAATAAAAAATGTTCTTTACTCACTATCCACCAGTTGGTTCTTTAAGAAGTCTTCAATGGCTTGTCCTTGCTATTATTTGCTTTTTATTCAGATTTTATTCCGCTTGATTTGGGCTACAGAAGCTGTACATATTCTTTGGAAATAGCTCTTTCTGTCAGCAATGCTAACAACCAAGCAATGTAGTCCATTTGTATGCATTGTGCTGACATTGAAAAATGGGGCTCCTTCACTCCCTCCTCTATCCTGGTTACTTATTTCAAGTAGATTTCCCTGTGTGGAAATTAGTTTCAATATTTATTTAGAACTTGACACTCAATTATTGTGTTCAGAAACCTGCAAAGTGTACGTATGTGGGCAAGGAGCTCAGTCTCTTTACATCACTGCAAAGAAAACTTCCCAAACCTACATTTAAAAATACATATATATATTTTAGAAGAATATTAAACCTCAATGAAAACTTTGTACCCTTGCAAGGTGTGGATTGTTATGTTTCTCTTGACAGACTGTTTCCCATGTAGTTAGAACATGTGAGAATCAGAGCCACGTCATCAGAGTTAGAGGGCAAAGTGCAGTAAGGTCTGCCACCTCTCCAAACACTAGCCGTGGCCTGGAGTTCTGGGAGTTGTGTTAATCATGGGCCACCCATCCTGGAGTGATTACATTATTGTTTCAGTCACAATAAACCCCTGACTCCAGTTATACTCCTGGGATCTTTGCCCTTTTATTAAGCAGGTAACACAAATAAAATTCAAATATGTCTGTTCAGAAGAAGTTGATCTTGCTTGTTAAATTTAAGGCATTGATGGTGTTCAATGCAAGATAGTTTCTCGATCTATATATTTTCATGTGATTGTGAATAATTCATTTGCTGTTAAATCCTTAGTTCTCAATGTTCTTTACAGGGAGAGTTCAACAAGAATAAACATTATGGTGCCATATGTTCTGAATTTTTTGAGTAGTGTTAATTTAAAATACTCTCTTCCATTGTCCCAAAAGTGCTCTGAACTTCAGAAACCACTTGTCCTGATCTTGGGTTTTGAAAATATAACAATCACAGTCAATAATCAAGAAAATATATAGTTTCTTGCAAAAAAATATAAGGCTATCATGTTAAAGATGGTTCTGTACTATGCCCTTGGCTGATTTATATAAAGTATAATCCCATACATTGATTGAGGATTTACAGGTGTTAGTAATTGTGATAAATGCTGTGATCATTTTTCTCATGTGATCCTTAAGGCATCCCTGTGGGATTGGTACTATTATTTCCCCTGCTTTACAGATAAGAAGTTGCAGCCTGGCAATGTTAAGTCCCTTGTCCAAGGTCACACAGCTAAACCATGTTGGAACCTTAATAGAAACTTCATAGTCCTGGATTTTAATCACTTCACCAAACTGCATTTCTACAAGAACTTGAGTAGTTTATTATCTCTTTTATTATTTTCAGTTCCTGAATTTGAGATTCTTTTCTTCTCCTCTCTTACAAATTGTATCTTTCTCTTTCTAGAAACTACTGTCTTGCTAACATGGCAACTTCACCAGTGCCCATTAGAAACACTTGCCTGTTACTTGATGTCTCCATCTTTTCCCCCCATTTCCTTCCTGCTCTGGGTTTGACATATGCAGAGGGTAAGACTCTTAAGTAGGCTGGTTTGTGTTGAAAGAGTAGTACGGGTCTGCCCAAGCACCTCACCACACAAGTTTCAACTCAACTTTCATAGAAGAGATAGGAAGTGATGAACGTTGGACACACACGCACTCCACTGTAGATCTTAGATGGTGTCTCTGGAAGCATACTCTGAAAAAAATTCTCACAATGAACCCTTTGTAGACTTTCCTCTGCTGTATGTAGATCCTGAGAAAGAGTCATGTTGACTAAGTGGAGGATGTCATCCTCTGAGGACACATGTGAGGCCCATCAAGAAGAGCAGGTATGTACACAAGTCTATGCACAGTGTATTCTCATTTTTAGTTGTAGACTCTTTTCCTTTTAAGGTTGAAATTTGTGTTGTTTTCTAAGGCATTTTAATTCATCTTTGCCTTCAGAGGCAGCTTCCTCAAGATATCTTTTTGCAAGAGCGGGGTCATTTTCTGTATTTATGAGACATCCAAACTATGTGGGAGAATGCTTGAATCCTGAAAGACTCCTAAGTTCCCTTACCGAAGAACTATTCTTATTGTACTGATGGTAACTGAGAACCAAATCACTCTGCAAGAAAGGGAGAGACAGGATGACGGAGCTCAAAGAAATATGAGCTCATCTAACCCCTATATTTTCCAAATAAAGAAACTGAGCCCCAATCTCATGGCTGGAAAATGCATTGTCTATATCAGAGAGAGGTCTAGAATCTAGATATTCTACCTCCTAGCCAATAGCAACCTTTACCACTACTCCTACTCCCAGCACAGAACTAAACCTTACTATGAGGATTTATTCATTCACACATGCATGCATGCATTCAATTTTATTATCGACAGGCTAACCCAAGTCAGAAAACCTAAAAACACTTGGACTCTTTGTTCTCCATATTTGTGTACTAAATATTGACAATTTTATATCTTAATCATCTCTGAAATCAACCCCTGACTATCATCTCTGCTATTATCTTATTTGAGACAATAAGTACCTTCTAAATAGATTAGCAATTACCTACTCTAAAAGTCTCATTCTTTAATTATGCAACAAAATGCATTGGGAGGCTTCTCTGTGCCAGAGAACTGCCAAGCACTGGGCACCCACAGTGAGCAGAATTCATGTCCTGCCCAAAGGTGCTGACACTTCAGTTGGAGAGAAAGATGACTTCAGTACAGTGGGTTAAGGAGCTCTTTGGAAACAAACAGAAGGGGTCATAGGTGCACATAAAAGGGAGATCTGACTGAGTCTTAAGAAGTCAGAGAGGGCTCCCTGGAAAAGGGGACAGCTGAGATGCGTATGCCAAGCATTCTTTAGCAAGATAGGGATAGGAAAGTGTATTCCAGGAAAGAGAAACAGTCTGCACTATGGCCACAAAGCTGAGAGAAAAATGGCATGTAATACTGCATGGGAAAATTGGGAAATGGTGAGAAAGAGGCTGGAGAAGCAAGCAGGGGTTATCATCTAAAGGTATCTTTTTAAAAATATATTTTATTGATTTTTACAGAGAGGAAAGGAGAAGGATAGAGAGCTAGAAATATCGATGAGAGAGAAACATCGATCAGCTGCCTCCTGCACACCTCCCAATGGGGATGTGCCCACAACCAAGATACATGTCCTTGACTGGAATTGAACCCAGGACCCTTGAGTCCGCAGGACGATGCTATATCCACTGAGCCAAACCAGTTATGGTGCATCTAAAGGTATCTTAAGACATCCACTGAGGAGAGGACAATCTTTCCCAATTCCTAAGTTGGGAGGAATTTGCTACTCTTTTAAGACAGATGCTGATGTCAAAACCAGGACTTCTTTACTGCCCCAAACAGGATCACTACCAAGTTTCTATTTTCAAGTCTCATTGAAAACAATTACTTTAATATTTCAATTCCGCTAACATTCAAAACAATGTCTTTCATAGCTGATAACACTGCAGTGTATAATTGAAATTTGTTAAAATTTAAAACATCTTCACAGAAACATCCAGAATAATGTTTGACCAAATATCTGGGCATTGTGGCCCAGCCACACTGACACATAAAATGAACCATCCCAAAAAGGTAGAGGGTCAGAAAGGTGTTTTTATTCATTGGTCTGTTTCTTTCCAACACACACATTACGTCTTATCCCACATGTGGATGTGAGTAATTGGCTCCGTCTGGGCTGCATGGAAATTTGCTGGAACTCTGAGGCTGCCCATGGTAACTCGGTAATGTGGTTGATGAGAGGGTAGTGAAGTGTAAGAGACCAAGCCTCCGGAGGCTGAGCTTTTTATTTCCCTCCTTAGAGTCAGGATTGCCAATTGCTGGGAATGTGAGCTAGCACACTGCTGCTCTGGAAGAAGCCAAGCTGCTCTTTCTAAAGGAAACATGAGCCGAGAGGACCTGGGTCTACCAAGTGGAAGCTGCACGAACTCTTGTTGTGCTGCTCTCAGGGATTCCGTTAACAATCTGTATTTACTGTCTTACTCTCACTACAGAGTTCCTTATGTATGACACATCAATAGACAGAGGAACATAGATGAATGCATTCTCTTTTCTGTCCCTTGCTTTAGAGCTTGAGGAACTCTTCCCAGGATGCCCCTAGCCTTGACAGAAATCACTAGAAAAGATCCATTTATGGACTAACCCCTAGTCTCACATTGTCATTGAGATCAATGACACTTTATACCATGTAATGTGACAAGATCTAATTTAGAATTAGATCTGGGCAGTATCTACAAGCAGTTTTGGGGATTGGGAATGAAAGATCATTTCATACAGTTCGAAGTTCAAAGAAAATTAAGGTAGGTGAAATGAGTTAGAATTTTGCCATCTGGTATTGGCCTGGACTAGAAGAGAGCTGACCTGGGGCATGCAATATTTCTGTAAACAGGTCTTCACATGCCTCTTTTGACACATTTATTTTCCTTTTAAACATACACACACAGAAATCTGTATGTGTGGGCATACACATGTGCATGTATGTATATATATAATTAACTTCTTTTCCAATATGCCCCACCTTACCCCTTCATGTTCCTTACATCACATATGTGTGAGGTTTTATGGGCAGAGAGAAGAGTAAGAGTCAGCACTTTTCTCTGGATATTGGCAGTATTAATACAGCCTGGCATTTACTGAGGGCTGTGTACTATGCTGAGTTTTACACACATACTCTTCTTTTATCTTCACAAACAAAATTGCGGATTAGGTACTATGTTTACACATTCTCCATTACTAATTCTTCAGAGTGTATCGCAATCTCCTAATTTTCATCTAGGGCCCACTGCCTTACTTATTTTTATTTAATTTAATTTATTTATTTATTTAAATCCTCATCCGAGGATATTTTTCCATTGATCTTGGAAAGAGAAAGGGAAAGACAGAGAGAAACATCATTGTGAGAGAAACATATTGATTGATGGCCTCCTGCATGTGCCCTGACCAGGGCCTGGGTTGGGGAGGAGCCTGTAACCGAGGTATGTGCCCTTCAATGGAATCAGACCTGGGACCCTGTGGTCTGCAGGCTGATGCTCTATCCACTGAGCCAGATCAGCTGGGGCTCTTTTTTACTTAGTTATGAAATAGATTCTCTCAGATTTTATTTTCTCTTTCACTATTTAGACCACATATCTTTTTAGTCCATTCCATATCTAATATAATAAAAGAGTAATATGCAAATTGATGTTACTCTGCTACACCTAAGCCATGCCCACTAGCCAACTGCCACACCCACCATGCAATCAGAGCAACTATATGCAAATTAATCCAGCCAAGATGGCAGCCGGCAGCCAGCAGCCACGGAGCTGGAACAAGCAGAAGGCTTGCCCCAGCGATGGAGGAAGTTAAGATTCCTGCATGCCTTGTCCAGCTGTGGCCTCCACTCAAGGCAACAACATTATAATTATAGAAGATAAATAAACCCCAGATACCTGCTTCCAGCAGGTTTGGGCTCAAGGAAGCACTGGGAGCCTGGGTTGTCAAGGGCAACCCGACTTGGGCTCTGGTTAAAGCAACAAAGTTTCAATTACAGAAGATAAATAAATCCCAGATACCTATTTCCAGCCAGCCTCACTGGGAGCTTGGGTGGTTGGGGGCCTGGGCCAGCCTGCAAATAGCCATCAGTCCCTCACCCAGGCTGGTCAGGCATCCTAGTGGGATGCCCACCCTGATCTGGGACACCCTTCAGGGCAAACCAGCCACCCTCACCCATGAACCAGACCTCTATCCTATATAATAAAAGGGTAATATGCAAATTGACTCTAACACCAGAACCACTGGGAATTACTGGTCACTATGACACACACTGACCACCAGGGGGCAGATGCTCAATGCAGGAACTGCCCATGGTGGTCAGTGCACTCCCATAGGGGGAGCTCTGCTCAGCCACAAGTCAGGCTGATGGCTGCCAGTACAGTGGTGGTGATGGGAGCCTCTCCTGCCTCCTCAGCAGTGCTAAGGATGTCCAAGTGAAGCTTAGGCCTTCTCCCTGCTGGACATCCCCAAGAGCCCCCGGGCTGCCAAAGGGGTGTCTGACTGCCAGCTTAGACCTGATCCCCTGGGGAGTGGGCCTAAGCCGGCAATCTCCCAAGGGGTCCCATATTGTGCGAGGGCACCGGACTGAGGGACCTCCCCGTCATCCCCCGAATGCACACATTTTTGTGCACTGGGCCTCTAGTTTCAAATAATTATGGATTGAAACAGAAAATGAGATCCTATGTTCCTACCCCCACCCTCTAAATATTAGAGGAACACTGAAACAATTAGGTTCTAGAAATTTTGAGGTCTGATTCAGTAAAAAAATATCCATCCAGCCTCTTCAAATTTAAATTATTTTTATATAATGAGTTTCAACTCTGTTGGATTTAATTCTTGTCAATTCTTTGAGTGACACTGAATATCCTGATTTCACTTGAAAATGAACATTAATTCTAATTCCTAGTGGCATCTTTTAGAATAGACTTTCCAAGTCTCTCAAAAATAATTTTATTTTATAGTTGACAGTATTACAAATGTTCCCCAATTCTTTCCTCCTATTATCCCCCGCCTTCCTGCCCCTGCCCCATCCCAGACCTTCTCTACACTATTGTCTGTGTCACTGGTTATACATATATGTATATGAGTTTTTGGTCTATCTCTTCTTGTCTCCTCCTCTCCCTCGCTCTGAGATATGTTAGTCTGTTCCATGCCTCCATGTCGGTGGACCTATTTTGTTCTAAAATTTGTAACTTATTCTTAATTGTCAAGATCAGCTGATGATTTAAAGACCCTGAGCTATTATGGGAAGACCAAAATGAGATAAGTATGAACCAAGGACTTCAAATTCACACCACTTTATAGGGTGAATCAATTTATAAAATTCAGGTGGAAACTTTGGGCTCACACCAGGCAAATTTAGTAAGAAAATCTCTGAGAAGCTTTCTTTCAGATCTAACCTGTACCAATGAACTCAGACAGAACTGATATTTGTGACTGTCTGGGGCTGGGGATGGGCTGGCTCTGGCAAGGAGTACAATATACTTTCCAGACATTATCTCATTCTGCCATGGACAGTATTGGATATTATTTCCATTTATCAAGGGGATAAATCAGGTATATAAAGGCCAAGTGACCTGTGCTAGAGCATTGGTGTCCAGTCTACAGTAGCAAAACTAGCTCAAGAATTGAGGTGATTCTCTCAGTAATTCAAGTTCGGCAGTGACTCTGTTAATAATTATTTTGGAGAAAATTTACTTTTTACTTTTCTTGTTAACAGATCAAAACTGGCAGATCTCTGAATGTGGTCTCCCTGAATATCAAGGGAATTTCAGAGAGCTTGAAGACCCCAAATTATAATTACATTGTAAAATAAACAAGTGGATCCATAATACCTTTTATTTTAAATACTTCTACACCCACAGCTATTAGTAGCTTCCATTCATTGAGTGTTTTCTATAGTAAAATTGATTAAGACATTTATTCACTTATA
This sequence comes from Murina feae, assembly GCA_004026665.1. Taxonomy (NCBI): domain Eukaryota; kingdom Metazoa; phylum Chordata; class Mammalia; order Chiroptera; family Vespertilionidae; genus Murina; species Murina feae. Next base: position 13,896 of record PVJC01001023.1, read on the forward strand.
CTAAGAAAATATATTATTACAGGCTCATAAAAAAAGTAATTGCAAGTAGAATTTTTTGGTGCCTTATGCTTACTGGTTATTTTGCCCTGAAGACCTTCCCCTCATCTCCATCTGTTGAAATATCACCCTTCTTTCAAGGCCCATCCCTGAAAATTTTACTCCAGTGAAAACTTTTCAAATGACCTCATTCTTCCCAGATTCCCATTGCATTTTATACCTCCCACATCACTTGCTTGTGTTTATCTAGTTTCCCTCCTAGAATTCCCTTCCAGGTAATAGCTCTAAGGTATATTTTATTATATTTTTATTCATTCATTTATTTATTTATTTTTAATTTACCTTTATTGTTGAAAGTATTACAGAGGTCCTTCTTTTTCCCCCATTGACTTCCTCCTTCTATCCTCCACCCAACTTCTTGTAGGCCTTCACCATACTGTCTGTGTCCATGGGTTATGCATATATACATATTGGGTTTTTTTTTTATTTCTTGACACAAGGAATCATAGATAAAGTATTTATGCCATAACAAGAAATATATATTTGACCTCTGCCCCTGGTTCCTGAAAGAGACCTTCTAAATCCCTTGTAATTTTCTAGGTAACAGGTATGTCTTTTGTTTTATTGATTTCTGAGAGGAAGGAAGAGGAATATATATATAATCAATGATGAGAAAGAATCATCGACTGGCTGCCTTCTGCAAACCCCCTACTGGATATCAAACCTGAATCCCAGGCATGTGCCCTGACCAGGATCAAATTATGACCTCCTGATTCATAGGTTGATGCTTAACCACTGACCCATGCTGGCCAGGTGAGTGTCTTTTGTTTTAATGAGAAGATACTGGGTGGGCTCCTGGATAGTGTAAGAATAGGGATGGTCACCAGAAAAAGGAAACCATGATTAGAAATTGGAATGTCAGATCCATCGCCTATCCTCCAAGAAGGAGAGAGGAGCTGGAAATTAAGTTAATAACTGATCACGTCTACAGGTGAAGCCCCATAAAAATCCATAAATTATGGGCTCAGAGAGCTTCCAAGTTGGCAAACACATGGAGGTGCTGGCTCATAAGAGAGGACATGGAAAATCCATCTCCTCCTCCATACATTGCCTGATGCATCTCTTCCATTTGGTTGCTCCTGAGTTGTATCTTTTGTAATAAACTGGGAGACATAGGCAAACATTTCCCTGAGCACTGTGAGCCTTTCTATCAAATTATCAAGCACAAGGAGGGAGTCATGGGAACTCCTAACTTATTCTACTACAAGGTCAGGAGACTAGGACTTGTGACTGGCATCTTAAGGGGGGGGGGTATTCTTGTGGGACTACCCTTAACCTGGGTAGTTAGTGTCCTAATGAAATGGTAGGTGTTTGGGGAGTTGGATAATTGGTTGGTGTGACATTCGGTGTCAGAAGTGCTCGGTTGGCAGAGAAAAACAGTGTTTTCATTTGGTACTAATCATCTATCTATGATTTAGTGAGATGAAATCTCAGAGTTGGAAGGAAACACAGAGTTTGTGTAGCTCAGCTTCTTACTCAGTGTGGAAGGACCTCTATGGCATCTCTGAGGAGACAGAGATGGTAAGCTGTTCTTCTCTTCCTTGGAATTGCCATTGGCAGGGGCCTCCCAGCCAGGACTACGTTGCCTACCTTCCCTGGCCACTCTTGCATCCCCGTATGTAGCCATGTCAAGCTCTTGTTAGTGGATGTGCATGGAACTAATATCTTTTTTTATTTTGTTTTTCCACTCAGGATTCTGTCAAGCTGCAGTCCTGAGAGAATTTTTTTAAAATATATTTTATTGATATTTTTACAGAGAGGAAGGGAGAGGGATAGAAAGTTAAAAACACCGATGAGAGAGAAACATTTATCAGCTGCCTCCTGCACACCCCCTACTGGGTTGTGCCCACAACCATGGTACATGTCCTTGACCGGAATTGAACCTGGGAACTTTCAGTCCTCAGGCCGATGCTCTATCCACTGAGCCAAACCGGTTAGGGCGGAACTAATATCTTTAGAAAGCACTTGCATTTTCTCCACCTCCCGTCCCCCCCCCCCCCCGCCCCCCGCCGGTAGAATATAGGTAGAGCTCTAGAGGCCAGTGCAGCAAGATGCAGAAGCCTGGCATCCTAGTCACCACATGGAAGAAAGGACTAACTGAGCAGGCACACCAGCATCGGCAAAAAAAGAATCTTCCTTTATGCTGAGCCACTGCAATGTAGGGGGGCTATTTGCTGAAGCAAGAGCATTATCTTAACTTTATTAATTACTGTCTTTGATGGAGAGTTTACTGTGCCAACTCTAACTGTTATAAAAACCTTATTCATTGTCTTAGCTCAGGTTATAACAAGAACCATTGACTGGTGGCTTAAACAACAAACACTTATTTCTTACAGTTCTGGAGGCTGGGAAGTCTGAGACCAGAGTGCCAGTGGCGCTGAGTTCTTGGTGAAGGCTCCTCCTCATTTACAAATGGCTGTCTTCATGTCCTCACATTGCAGATGGCAGAATAAGAAGTCAGTTCTCTCAAGTCTCTTCTTATAAGGGCACTAATCCCATCATGAAGGCTCCACCCTCATGAACTGGTCACCTCCCAAAGGCCCCATGGGGGCACACAAACATACAATCTGTGATAGTTAATTTTATGTGTCCACATTCTCTCATCTCTTTTTTGGGGAATATGAGAATCATTTCTGCTTCTTTCTGCCAACAGAAAACTCTGCAAACAAAAAATAGAAATTTGCTAGCTCAGTTTGTTTTTTCTGTAGGAATATCTAAATCACCCTTTCTTTACTAAAATTCTGTCCTGTTGTCCTGAGTCTTACCGTAGTTGGGCATGTACAGCCTATGAAAATGCTCTGGATTAACTAAGGAGAAGTGAGCAGTTTTGAAAGGATTGCAGAACCCAGCAAAGAATCTGTATGGCTTTCAATGGTGGACCTGAAAGGTGTCCCAGGCCACCTAGTTTAATTCCTTTATTTTACAAATTAGGAAACTGAGACAAGAAATATAGTGCAGCTTCCCAGAGAAGCATCACTTAGATGGTCTGACTCCTTATTTAGAGTTTTCTACACAACGTGCTGGTTGAGGATGTGCAGGAGCCTGTTGGGAACTATGGGAATGTACCAGGTTTCCATAAGATGAGCCAGTCAGCCAACTAGGAAACATGTACTGAGCACTTTGTGCCTATGCATGTCATTTATCTGATACGAGGCCTTCTGAGATAGTATGGTTAGGTCCATTTGGTAGAACAAGAAACTAAGGTTAGGAAACTTAAAATGGTTTGTTTCAGGTCATGCAAATATGGAAGTAGAGAACATATTGCATGCGAGGGAAATAGAGACAGAGACCATCTTCTGTGGCTGCAGTGGGGTGCTGGGAGCAGGGAGTGGCAGTGATGTGCCTTCCAGAACCTGAATCCACCTCATCTTCTGAGGTGATGGGTAGGACAGCCTCAGGCAGATAGTGGGCCACATGGATAGTTCTGTCTTCTGGGCTCTGAACCACCTGGCAGCAGGTCAGGCCCCTGGTCCCACAGCTCTCTTTAGAGCCACAGGCTGCTTCCCTGACAAATCCACTCCTCGCCTCCTTCAGAGCTACTCCCAACAGAATAGCCCTGATTGAAGAGAGAGTATCTGCAGTCAGGAATTGGGGAATGCCGGATGAGGAGGCCATGACACTTTCTTAGCATCAGCCTTGGTCTTAGGTAACTTTTTAAATTTACTTTAATTTAAAAAAATGATTTTAGAGAGAAGAACAGAGAGAGATGGAGAGAGAGAGAGAGAGAGAGAGAGAGAGAGAGAGAGAGAGAGAGAGACTCTCAAACATGCCCCAAGCTGGTATTAAACCCAAAACCTGAGTATGTGGCCTACTGGGAATTGAACATGCCGCCTTTTGTTATACAGGATGACTCTCCAACCAACTAAGACACATCGGCCAGGGCAATAACTTTAAAAAAAATTTCTTTTTCTAACCTAATTGAGGTATAGTTGATAATTAAAAATTATATATATTTAAAGTGTAAAAAGTGATATTTTGATATGTGTACACATGATGAAACAGTCACCACTGTCAAGCTAATTAATATACCCACCAGCTCACATAGTTACCATTTGTGGCTGTGGTGAGAACACTTAAGGTCCACTCTTTTGATAGATTTCTAGTACACAGTATAGTATTGTATTGTAATAATGTTAGATATCAGATTTCTGGACTTTATTTATCTTGTGTAACTAAAAGTTTGGGAGGCAGTTTTTTTCTTATAAATTTTTTTCTATTGTGGCAAAATACACATAAAATTTACTATCATATCCATTTTTAAGTGCAGAGGTTAGTGGTATGAAACACTTTTGTAATATTGTGGAACCATTACCACCATCTATCTCTATAAGCCTTTCATTTTGTAAAACTTACAGTCTATACCTATCCTATATAATAAAAGGCTAATATGTAAATTGTCCTCTCAAGAGTTAGGCTGCTTGTTATGACAACCAGGAGGCAGCACAGAAGGAAGGAAGGCCCCAGCTGGCAGCAGGCAGCCAGGGAAGGAAGGCCCAGATCGGCCCTGATTGCCAGCCAGGACTGGGGACCCTACCTATGCATGGATTTCCTACACTGGGCCTCTAGTTAAACAATAACTCTTTTCTTTTAAATATATTTCTTTATTGATTTTAGAGATGAAGGGAGAGGGAGAAGAGATAGAAACACAATGATGAGAGAGAATCATTGTTCAGCTGCTTCTTGCATGCCCCCCAATGGGGCATATACCCTTGGCTTGAATTGAACCCAGGGCCCTTTAGTCTGTAGGCCAGTGATCTATCCACTAAGCAAAACTGGTGAGAATGACAGTAACACTTGAGGACAGTTTTGAACATAAATATAGGACTCTTAACAAACAGATGATGGTTCATTTGCATCTTTAAAAGATATGAATGCACAATAAAAAGAAGCAAACATCTCTTTCCTCCTATCTTGTCCAGAAGTCAAGGTTTCTGCTCTCTTATTTTTCCTTCATAATTATTCTTGACTAGTGACATTTATTCCTGATTGGTGACATTTATTGAATACCCACCCAATGTGATGTCCTCTAGGCTTATAATGCATAAGAATTATCCTCAGGAAAAAAATAGGAGAGAAGATGTTACACAGGGCAGCATTGTAGAAATAATGAAGTAAATAAATAAGAAGGATCTGGCTCCCTATTGAGTAATTATTATTTCAGAAAAATGAGAGGCTAAAACCTGAAACTTCTGAATAGCTGTCTGCTTCAGGCTGAATTCCTTTATATCCTAGATGGATATAAAGACTATTTGGTGATAATGAGGAAGATCCTCCTTTTTTTGCTATCCTCTTTATTGATATAAAATTATATAACATAAATTCACCATTTTATTTTTTAAATATATTTTATTGATTTTTTACAAAGAGGAAGGGAGAGAGATATAGAGTTAGAAACTTCGATGAGAGAGAAACATTGATCAGCTGCCTCCTGCACACTCCCCGCTGGGGATGTGCCCGCAACCAAGGCACATGCGCTTGACTGGAATCGAACCTAGAACCCTTTAGTCCGCAGGACGACGCTCTATCCACTGAGCCAAGCCAAATTTTAGGGCTAAAATTCATCATTTTAAAGTGTACAGCTTTTATATTTTCCCATTTTAAGTGTACACTAAGTTTTTTTAGTGTGTTCACCATGTTGTACAATCATCACCACTATATAATTCAAGAAAATTTCATTCTCCCAAAAAGAAACCCACATCCATTAGCAGTCACTTCCAATTCTTCCCTTCTCCCATGCCCTGGCAACCACTAACCTACTTTCTACCTCTATGGATTTGTCTATTCTAGACACTTAATGTGACTGTAATAATACAATGTGTAACCTTTATTATCATTGTTACTGGCAATAAACATCTCTCTTGTGCTTTGAGTGTACTTGTCTAATGAACAAAATTAAACTAAAAAAAATAACATTCCTTTCCTAAAGAATCCATTCCATCTTCTTCCTGCATCTAAGATTCCTTCTCTGGAGGCTCATCACTCAGGTTTTGATGTGGCTGATGGTAACACATGAGGCATTTCCATGATAACTAGCCACTTCACAGGCATCTAGCTTATGGAGTAGAACATTAATTTGTATTGTTTATGGGAGCATTAGGTTAAAGGGAGGCAAATTATATTGACTCCTAGCTGGCTTTGTTGCTCACCAGTGATGGTAACTGGGGACAGAGCCTGAATAGCATCACCTTCCAGGCATGGAAAGAGACTTGAGTTTCCCTTGATTGGCTTCCAGAGAGAAAGCTGAGATTGCTTCTAGCATTATTTGGTTCCAGCTGAAGAGTGTTGTTAGGCTTTTTAAAAAATAAAGTAGTTATACTCTAGTTAGGGAGTGGAGAGATGGCCACCTGCAAACTGGAAGACCAGGCTTGGTGTCAGATCGTCTGGGTCCTCAGCAATTTGAGTCCCAGTTTTAGTTTTTTTTTAAACATCTGAATTGCCAAAAGTAATATATTTTTGCTTGCATTGTAAGGTATTTTTGAGTGAAAGATTTAAAAAATGTATATGTATATTTATGATTTAAAAATATCACATCAATATTGTGATTACTGTAATTATTGCTACGTCCCCAGGCCATGACTCCTTTTAGCTCATGTAGCAGAGAATTAAGACAAATAACTTTTCATATGTACAGCTTTAGGCCAGTAAAAGGCACAATTGGTGTTTTTCTTATTTCCTCAATTCCCACAGAAGCTTGAAGAATGACCTGAATTATAGATGTGGATAATGTCTAGAAAGCGCGTGCGCGCGCGCGCGCGTGTGTGTGTGTGTGTGTGTGTGTGCAGGCACATTCTCAGAGGAGAAGGAAAGGAGGGAAAGAACAGCACAGAATGGCTACTATGGAACTCTGCTCAGTGACATTTACCAAATCGTGGGAATTTGTCTGACCCCTTTTGGTTCAGCATTTGCAATCCGCCTGGGTAGTCCTGATTGCCTGGGACAAGGAGACAGATGCAAAAACGAGAATTAGTAAGTAATTTCTCCTCATCTCCTTAATTGTCTCATATATAAATGAGCTCTGAGGTTCATTGAGCTCTAAACTTTCATGTCTAATGATTCTGTAATTTTCAACTATAGACAGAGAAACTGCACACAATTTCCTCCAATCTATAATCCTGAGTAAAAGTCACATACCTGATATACATATATATAATCTAATAAAAGAGTAATATGCAAATTGACCCTCACTCCGTTACACCCAAGCCATGCCCACCAGCCGAGCCACACCCACCAGTCAATCAGAGTGGCTGTATGCAAATTAGCCCAGCCAAGATGATGGCTGGCAGCCACAGAGCTAGAGCAAACAGGCTTCCATTGCACTAGCAATGGAGGAAACTGCCTGCCTAGGCAGGCTGGGCCTCTGCTCAAGGCAACAAAGTTTCAATTGTAGAAGATAAATAAACCCCAGAAACCTGATTCCAGCCAGACTCGCTGGGATGTTGAATCAATGGGTGCTGTGGCCAGCCTGCAAACAGCCATCAGCCCCTCACCCAGGCTGGCCAGGCACCCCAGCAAGAACCTCACCCTGATCCGGGACACCCTCCAGGGCAAACCAGATGGTCCTCACCCATGCACCAGACCTCTATCCTATATAACCCTATATAATAAAAGGGTAATATGCAAATTGACCCTAACAGCAAAACGACTGGTAATGACTGGTCACTATGACACACACTCACCACAAGGGGCCAGATGTTCAATGCAGGAGGTGCCTCTGGTGGTCAGGGCACTCCCACACGGGGAGCTCTGCTCAGCCACAAGCCAGAAGGCTGCCAGTACAGTGGTGGTTGTGGGAATCTCTCCTGCCTCCTCAGCAGCACTAAGGATGTCCAACTGCAGCTTAGGCCTGCTCCCCACTGGCAAATGGACATCCCCAAGGGCTCCCAGGCTGCCAGAGGGATGTCTGACTGCCATCTTAGGCCTGATCACCCAGGGAGTGGGCCTAAGCCAGCAGATAGACATCCCTTGAGGGGTCCCAGACTGGGAGAGGGCATAGGCCAGTCAGAAGGACCCCCCAGTGCACAAATTTTTGTGCACCAGGCCTCTAGTATATATATATATGTGTGTGTGTGTGTGTGTGTGTGTGTGTGTGTGTGTGTGTGTGTGTTAGGATATTTTGAAATATAAGTAAAGAATATTCTTCTAAAAGTGGCCTAAAGTTTTAGGATACTTATTTCTAACAAGATGTGAATTCTAGGCAGGCATTTCTCATGTTGGTTCAGTGGTTTGCTCGTGTCCTCAAGGACCTAGGCTTAGCTCATCTTTCTCAGCTGCTAACAGGAGATTTATTATGAGGAAGTGGATCACACAACTATGGAGGCTGAGAAGTCTGAACATCTGCCACCTGCAAACGGAGACCCAGGAAAGCTGGTAGTGCAGTTCAGTCTGATTCCAAAAGAGTCCTTGGTCCAAGGGCTGGAGAAGATGAGCTGAGATGTTAGTGAGATGAGATGTCCCACTCTGTGAAGTAGGAAGAAAAGGACAAATTCCATTTTCCTCTGCTTTTTCTTCTATTCAGGTCCTCAATGGATGGGATGAAGCCCACCCACATTGGTGAGACTAATCTACTGAATTCAGCATTCAAATGCTAATCTCATCCAGAAAGACCCTCAGGGACACACACCCAGACTACTGTTATATATGGGTATCCTGTGGCCAGTCAAGATGACACTAAGATTACCATCACACAGACTCCTGGTGATTGTCATTATTGTTGGTTGCTTTGTCATCATCATTTATGCTTAAGTCAACTTCTTGTACTTCTTTCTGCACTTTAAAAACTGCTAGAGAGGAACTCGCCTAATTTACAAACTTGAATAAGAGAAACAGATCTATGGGAATAGAAAATAAGAAGACATCTATTTATAAAATATTACCTTTCTTGAGAACTCTAATTATTTGTTTAAACCAACCTCTTCTTCCTTCTTTTGGAGACTTCAGTACTTCAGTGAATGATAATGTGCTTGAGTTTCCATAGCACATTGAACATTACACCTTTGAGGCTCATATGATATTTTTATATGCTGATTGCTATAATCAAGGCTTGGGGATTACTTAGCTAAGAAATGATGATCCATCACCATGGAAATGCAAACAGAACCTTAGTTCATCACTCTGCTAATGATTCTTCTCCAGTACATTCATCTGCCTCCCTTCCATCCTTTTCCCTAATAAATATGCTGCATTGTTTTATGACCTCTCTTCTGAGTGTTAATATAAGAAGAGAGTTATTATGGTCTCTATTACACAGAGGCATGATGGAACGAAGGACTTGCTGGAGATTACATTTTCCTATCGTGTGAGTCTTCCAGATGGATTCATGCCAGTTCTTTCTCCCATTCTCAGCCCAAATCCTGTCCTTTGGAACTTTCAATTTCCTTTTATGTTCAGAATAAGCCCCATGTTCATGTGTTTATGCCCTGAATTGGCAATCCAGCATTCTCTTCCAAATGGGTACCCTTAATGTCAACATAAGAAAAATAAAAGGGCAGGACAAAGTCCTTTATTTACATGGTTTTAGAGTTAAGATGGAAACTAAAGACCATTAGCTTAGTTGGGACAGTAATCATATAAGCACAGCTATGTGACTGTGGGTGAGATTTACCCCAAAGCACAGTGAAGTTTAGGCTAACACCTAATTTAATGTTTTGATTTTTCTTTCTCTGATATCTGATATTGTTTTATTACATGAATGTGTTAGCTCAGGCTGCCATAACCAAGTACCCCAGACTGGGGCTTAAGCAATAGACATTTATTGTCTCATATTTTTAGAAGCTGGATTAAGGTGTTGGCAGGGTTAGTTTTCTCTGAAGCCCCTCTCCTTGGCCTGTAAATGGCCATCTTCATGCTGTGCCCTGATCTCTTTTTATAAGGACACCAGTCACAGTGGATTAAGTACCACCCACTTTCCTCATTTTAACTTAATTACCTGTTTAAATTGCCTTTCTCCAAATACAATTGCGTTCTGAGAAGGTTAGGACTTCAACATATGAATTTTGAGGGACACCGTTCAGTCCCTACCAATGGACTTGGTGCTTATAGAGTGGGGAAATTCTGAAAGGAGAAGAGAATGACATGAGCTATAGAGTCAAGTCAGATGATCAGAAACATTGCTATTGTTGCAAAGGTAGTGCCTACAGCTGTCATGGTCTTAGAAAGAAAGGAAGTTTTCACAGAGACAAATTTAACAGATTTTTTTAAAACTTCCTAGCCAGGTAATAAGGAAATGTATTAGATTACATAGTAAGAATTTTAAAATTGAGGTCTTATGTATATACTTTCTTCAATAGCACCTCCAACTTGTAGCTGCTGAATACTGTCCACCCAGAGGAAAGGAGAAGAAAGAGGGCTGTTTTCCGGGAGCATCCTGGTGATTGTGCTGAGAGGCAGGCAGTCTCTGAGGTCCCCAATACTGGGGACTCTGTGAAAGAGAACAGAGGTGAGCAGCCAAATAAAGACAAGAAGAAAAAATGCAACAAAGAATGAGGCTGAAGTCCTCTGGGATATAGATTGCAGCTCAATATTTCATTGGATTAGCGAGCATTGTTCTCTACAAATGACCCAGTTCCATCTGACGGGGGCTTCTCTTTCCTAACTTCTATAGAAACAGAGGCTGTTTTCTTAGAACTCTGGGTGGAATTCACTCTAGAAATTGATATTAGCATCATGTTAGCCAGATTGCTGCTGTTCAATGAAGTTAAGAACCTTTGAGTCTCCATGTCTGGTATGAGGTTTGCTGTCATTATCTCAGCACTGTGTCCAGCACACAGTAGGTGCTCACTGAAGTCTGGTGAACTGACATGGAATCTGCCTCAGTTTACCCAACAATTCTGAGTGGAGGTACAACTTGCTCTCAGGTAGTGGCAGGAGGACATTTCAGGGGACCATGCTGCCCTAGTCCCCCTTCCCACCACACAGGGGTTGTGGATGGATTAAATGGGATAATTGGGGGTAAAGGCAGTTCCCAAACCCAAGTTCCATCACACAATCACATTTGCCCCAGGAGCTTAACTCTTGCAAATTTGACCTCAGACAAATGGAGGTCATATGACAAATGACTGCGTGCAGGGATCCCAGATTTCTGGTTCTAGATGCCGGGTGGAAAGCCGGGCTGGAGCCATCCTAGTGTATGCATACACAGCACAGCCACAGAAAAGGAGACCAAGGAGAAGTTGGATTCAAACTGAATTTCTGGAATTTTGCCTCGAGGTTGTTTGCCTTTGTTTAGTTTTAAATATTCAAATTCTCCCAGCAAGCTCTATTAGGAAGTGAAACTGTAGGAGGTGAACAAACTTCAGAGTGAGTAGAAAACAATGCATCTCTTCACAGGCGGAACTACTCTCCCCTCCCCACACAGACACAGTTAACACAGTAACAGTTTTTCTGAGCGCAGATATTTTCTGTCTTTTTAAAGGAATGACAAATACTATTTACTAAAGCGGGAGGAAAAGGAGCTTGTGTCCTCACCACAAAATAGCAACATTGTACATCACACCAAGTGAAGGCTCCACGTCTTATAAACACGGGCTCTGCTTTACTCAGCTCTGAGTTATTGCGTTTCATTGTAGAGAGCAGCTGACTCTGAATATATTAATGATTCATGCTTGTCTTGGCGGAACATAATGTGTACTAATCACATGGAACCAAGGTACAAGAGCACTTTAAATGCATTTGTCCAGTTAATAGTTTGACTTAATCTGATATTTCATTGGGTCACCGACCTTTTCATTGTAGGTAATGTGCAGAGGAAAATGTATGGCAGACACCCTGGTGAATCAACAGAGAGCTTTCTGGTTACTAAGCAACGTGCTACTTAAGCTTTACCTCTGCATAATTCTGCCAATACTGCTTCTTTCAGCTGATGAACTTAAGTGCGGCTGGGAGCTGGTGTGTGTGTGTGTGTGTGTGTGTGTGTGTGTGTGTTGGGGAGGAGAGACACCACAGGCACAGAGTAGCTCATTTATGCTGCTTTTTTATAGGCATTAAGCAATAAGCTCCCATAATAAACAGCCATGCCAGAGTTAATACTCAATAAACAGTATGGTTTATAAGCAATTAGGGACCCAAATCTCAAAATAAGACAGTTCAGCAGAATGAGCCCGTCCACCTTAACAATGCTTAGTGAGATATGTGGCTTGTTAAAAGTGTCATAATTCTCTTTTAAAAAGCAATTAACAGTTTGGGGTATTTGGGTCTGTTGAGCAGCGTTTCTTAATCAAATTTGAACACAATCAAAGAGCCACTTCTCAGCTTTCTGTAATGGCCAGCCGCTTACCGAGAAAGCACAGTGGAAAATGAAAGGATGAATTGATGTTCTCCCTGTTGGTTTATCAACCTGAGAGTCCATTGAAGACATCAAGATGAGTCAGATAAATGCTTTTTGTCAGGTTTTCAAAGAAAGCCAGCCAACTGTTGTGCCAGTGTCTGTGTCTCTTAGTTACTTTGTAGGTTAGATTAAAAAAAAAAACAACCCAGAAAAAAAACAAAACAAAAAAAACACCAACAGAACAAAAATAAACCTCTGTTTTCTAGCTGCTTCTTTAAATTATGGTAGATGATTGGAGAAATGACACACATTTGCAGTGTCTCATCGTTGATGACAGCAAACACAGGCACGTAGCTGTTATTCTCTGCAGATGCTGGACGGTTTGGAGTTATTTTGAGACATGTCCAATAGAATTCAAAACTCAGTTACAGATGTCCTTTACCCACTGTATCTGAGGCCACTGACGTGTATCTTTAAATACATGTTAAATGATGCAAGCCTCCAACACCACGTCCAGGTGCTGGGAAACTAGGCAAAGACAGAAGTGTTTCCTTCCTTCCCGAAACTCACCATCTGTGCCAGATTTATAACCAACTACAGGTTTCCTTTTAAGGCACCGTAAAATGCGTGGATCCTAGACCAATGCTATTGGCCTTCCAAAATAATTTCTTTGACTCTCCTATCCAAAAAGTGAATTTTTTTTTATTAAGGAACAAAAAATATGTAAAGAGAGGAAGAAAACTATGGTGAGCACTTAGGGTAATTGGCGATGTCATGCTACACACCAAATTTAAAACTCGATTGGTCCTCTGCCTGTTCTCACCAGCGTTAGCCTTTTCAAAATGTCCCGCTTGAAGGCTTTCTGCTGAAATTCCAGCATTTGATGACTTGCAGGACGGGACCCCTTTCTATCCAGCTGAAGGTGTGGGTAGTAGAACATAAATGTGTTCATGCTTGTTGCTTTAAAGGCTCCAATTTTATCTGTACAATGACCAAAATGAATGGGTCAGCTCTAGTGTTTTCTCTCTAGAAATCTATGATTTAGCCAATCACTGAGCTCTGAAAATGTTTCATAGTGTATATGTAGGTTTAGGGAAGAGAAATCAATATAAGGAAAAGCAATAATTAAGAGAAAAAAATGAGAGACAAGTGTAAATATGCACACGGAAAACCAAACTTCAAATGAGCCTACCTTTAGAGACCCTTCCAAGCAAAACTCATGGGACTAAGTCAATTCTCAGAGCAGGGCCAGAGCACCATCAAGGATGTCTGGGAAAAGTCTATCTCCCTCTCAGTGGGGCATGTGAAAGACCACAATGCCCCCGTTACACCAATATCTATCTGGAAAAGTACCAATAGTCCCTAAGCCCACAATTGTGTGTGTATTTTATTTATTTCACAAACAGTGAAAAAGTCTGTTGCATGTTCCCTGGGATCATTCTATTGCCATTTTCCTCACTTTGCCCACCTCTTCTGTCCCCATTTTCTAATTCTGAACATGGAAGATGAGGACCAACTGTGAAGGAGTGTCCTTAACGCCCTAAGAGAAGATGCACACAGAATCCTAAGGATTTATTCAGGAATGCAAAATTTCCCCTCTCTCTCACAGAGTTTAGAGGATGAGCTAGGGTTTAAGAGCTATCTGGCACTCTTTGGAGCTCGACCCCTACAACAGAGTGCAACATATACATTCTTATCAAAACAGCTACTTGTGACTGTGCTCATTTACACAGAATTCCAGTTACAAATGCAATTATGTCAAGAGGAGTCCCTTTAAGCAACAGCCAGCCACTACCTGTAATTAAGCAGCCTGAGACCTTTCCAGTATACCAAGCCAGCACATGATGAATCATTGGTGATGAGCAGGGTAGGGAGGTCCCAAGCAGAGGTGGTTCTCCTTGATCAAGGAGGGAATTGCTGAAATGGACATCCCCTAGAAGAGACAGGGGCTTGAAAAAGTAGATTGGGCAATGCCCAATGCAAACCACACTCACTGAATGAGTCTGTATAGGATTTGTCTGCTAGCTAGCACCCCCTTTCCAAAAAAAAAGGCACAGTGGGGTTAGAGCTCATTTAGTCATGCAGGTACTGAAGTCTCACTTGGGTGGATAGCAAGATTTACTGAAGTGAGAAGCACAGTACATACTGACTGCGGCAACCAGGAGGTCAATGTTTATCTCAAGGAATGATACATCCTGACATCCACTGAACCCTGAAGGCACGATGTTGCAGGTGGTGCCAGATGCATCCTAAGTTCGCTCCCCAGAAGGGGCTGGCAATATTCTCCTAACAGGTGTGTTTCTTTCGCTTCACCATTTCCCATTTGCTTTAATGGTTTAAAGAGAAAAGGAACAGGGAGGTTTGGAAAAGAGCATTTTTTTTTTATTTGAAAAGACAAAGATATTATTGCCCATCAAAAACACATCTATCTTTTACTTTCAATTTTTTATTTTTTTAAAAAATAAATCATGGATTGGACTTTCCCATCTGTGTGACAAATAGGGAATAAGTGAGAGAAGCATGAGGGAATAGTTCTGAATGGATTCATGTCTGCAACACAGCTTTCCATATGTAGCCGGACTGTCAAAGCCCATTTTATTCTCAAAAGTGGTGACATACATTTAAGCATTGATTTTCCATCTACTTCCTTTAAATGTAGCTTTCCTTCCTCTGATTAACTATTAAGCCATTGTATAAAAAGCATTATCAGAGAGAGTTTGTTAAAAGAAACCTTCCCTACTCTTCTGCGGTTTCATGTAAGTGATAATCACATCGTCACTCTTTTTGGGAGAGCCATGCCTCGGCTCTCAAGGACTTCAGCTCTAAGGCACAGGCAAGGCACTGACTTGTGTCCCGGCTCTGCCCAGGGCTGTTTAAGGACCAGGGCCACAGTCACAGAAGGACAGTGGCTGCAACAGGTAACAGCGGCCCACACTGCCCACAGACAGTGTTTTCAGATTATTTGGACTCCACTCTCCTCTTCCCTACATGACTCACATTGTGCTCATGGGTGTGGCAGTGGGTGAAGCCTCATGTTCCACAATTACTGATAACACTTGCAAAGGCAAACACCACCACGTGGCAAATTCCTCTTCAGTGGAAATGACCGGCCACTCATTTCTCTCCTGAGAACAGATGTTGATGGAGGATAGGTAAGCAGGGCACAGGCTTTGGACACCTTTGGGCAAATGGTGGGAAAGACCTGGCTGAAGCCAAGGGAATAGGATGGCTTTTCTGGAACTGCCAAGGTGAGTTTCATTACAAAATTACAAACACATTTTGAGCAATTATTGTGAATCAGAGGTTCTTTAAGGACTTAAGATGTATGACAACGTGCATGTCCTTAACAGTACTGTACACTTACAAATGGTTAAGATGTTAAACTTTATGTTCTATCCTTTTTACTGCAATTTGAAAAATAATAAATTCACTCCTCGTTAGCAAATGAAAATACTGAGCAAAGGGGTGAAGCCCAGAAGACAGTTGTGGAATGGTCTCTGTATTACAGAGGGCATGTTTTGAGGTGACCTGTGTGAGGCTGAGGCTCTTGACTCTAGATCCTCCCAGATAAGGAGATGAAATCATGAGCCAATGAGCCCATTGTTCTGAAACCCGCAAAGATGGAAACCCACAGGACAGAGAGGGTCTCTTATGGGCATTTACTGGAGTGCACTAAAGCCCTCAGACAAAACTCCCTCATTGCGCCCCAGCCCTGGAATGTTAGTGTTATCATGAGCATTTATATGCAGATCAAGAAACTGAGGCTCAGGATGGAGGGTGGATAACTTGCATCCAGTGGTGACTGCAGGCCCACATCCAAACCGGAGTTCTTCATCAGGATTATTTACTGCACCATTAACTGCTTCTTGAAAGGTTAACTTTGATTAATCATGCCCCTTGTGCGCACCCATTTGTTCAACAGCTTCAGGGTCATCTATCCTGCTATCAGCCAACATTCATTTCCCAAGCTCATTAACAAAGATATAATGAGAGACTTTCTGAATGCCTGGAGGAAATAAAGATGCACCAGACTTCTGACACTTCCGTGGTCGGACAGAGTTCTAACCAACTTGTATGAATTGGTGATAGTCCAAATCTCCGGTCGGGAGCTCTGCTCTAGAAGTTCTCTAGAGCACACCTCACTTACCCATTTACCTGTTCTAAATTTACCTTTACTTCTTTTGAAAAGGTGGGGATAACATTTGCCTGCCATATGTTTCTGTCCTCTCCCATTCCCTTCTAATTATGGCAAGACTTCTGAGACCAAATCGTGAATTTATTTACTAACTTCAGCTCTTCACTGTAGGAGCCAAGTGATTTAAATTCAGTGAAAGAATGTAGCATGTCTATCTCTTATGTTGGCACTACTCTCCTTTTTAACAATGCTTGCCCATGTTTTTAATGTGAAAACAAAAAATTAGGAGTTGAGTAGTTCTTCCTTCTCTCTGCCAGTTGTTGACATCACATTAATTTTCCTAAGCACTGGGCCTATTTATTTCTGATCTGGTTTATTCTTCAACATTTATTTTTAAATGTGCCTTTTAGTCTTTGTTCTTGTTATTTTTCATGAACTCGAGTTTCTTCTGGCCCATAGCCTCTTGGACACTACTCTCAGCCTTTGATGTATCTGGTGTATCTTTTGTGTAGTGGTTATGTGCGAGCTAATGCCACTTCCATTATATTCTGAGCCATGAAGTTATTAGCAAGGTAGGCCAAGAGCTGTTAACTCTAGGATTGGGAAAGTAAATACATGATGATGTTCTGAAAGTGGTTTGGTGAAAAATTAAAAAATATCAGACTGAAAACCTTAGAGATTTTTAGAAAGTAACTATAGTACCATTATATAGAAAGATGGAAGTCATGGGAGTAATAAATCCTTATTAACTCATAGTCATTTGGCCCCTGGTAAAACTCCCTGAACAGTAACACTTCTACAAGCAGTGAAATCAATATGCTGTCAAATTTAGTTGACATTTACCAAAATCTATGGAGGAAAGACAAATCAGCATACTAACAAATATTAGTGCTAGCAGAGGAACAAATGTGGAAACAAAGAAATCATAGAAAACGTACTGTTCGACTAAAGGCTTACTGCACAGAAAGGCTAGCCTGCTGTGCGGGAACGAGCCCATTCCTTCTGGATACTTATTGGGATACTTACTCAGAAGGCAGCACTTCCAAGTCATATGTATTTGGGATTATTTTAATTCCAATAGTAAATTCTCATGCTTGACATTAACTGAACCTATAATCGTATAACAAATATATTGCAGATTCACTTGGGTTATAAGTAAATAGTAATATTGTAAGAGATACAACACAGTAAGATTGCAGAAGATAATCCATGCTTACACTAAATTTTACTTTTATCCAAACAATATATGTCCATCGTTGTAGGAATCAAATACTCATAGTTCTAAAAGACTCATATCAGAAAATGGCTTGTGTTAGGGAGCACAAGAAGCAGAGACTAAAACACAGATCAGAGTGCTTTGGAGGTGACTCTAGAAAGCACTGGTAGAGAAGTGGGATATGGGAAAGAAAGGAGCCAGTTTGGGGAGCATTAATGAACAGGACAGCACAGCAACTGGATGGGACCTAACCTCACCAGGCAGCTGGGAGATGGTGCAGGAAAAACCTCAGAGTTGACCCACTCAAGGGATGAAGAAGTTAGAATATTTGTTGTCTTCTAATCCCCATCCATTGCTTTTCTGAGGCTCTCTGGGAGTGGCTCACCTCCCACCTTTCCTCTGGAGAAAGCCCTCAGCTGCAGGGACTGGCAGAAAAGCAAGTCACCTGTATGTGCAGGAAAGATGAAGGTCAAGGGGACATCTCAGGCAGTGAAATCATCTGAGGCACAGCTCTCTCCTTCTCTTCCCTTCCTCACCTCATTTCCCCTTTAGAAGAAGTAACTTTCAGTGTTTTTCTATTTCCTCTATATGTTTCAAATTACATACCTATATATTCATTAATTTATCATTTTAGATATCACCTATTGGCTTTTTTAATATTTAAGAATGTAGCACTCTGACATTACCACCAGCCCCATTCTTCTTCCTCTTCCCCTATCTTCTCATTAGTGTTATATGTCAAATTTTGGCTATGACAATAAATTAAATAACACTATTACTTTAACTAATGAGCAAGCAGCGTAATTTGATTACACTTCCTATCTTACACTACTTTTTTGTTATTCTTGGGCTATTGTCTCATTTTTCCATTGGCTTAGTTTTTTTATGTACTTATCACTAACCCTTTCCAGATGTTCTAACACATCTGGCATATGCCTACTAATACTCTTGCCAAACGCTCAAACACAGTTCCAAACAATCCATCAGCTCCATGCTGCATCCCACCCCCTCCATCTGACCCACTCCTCCCCACAGGAGAGGTCTTCCAAGACCCCCATTCTCCTGTTCCACTCTGGTATTGAAGCCTGGCTCAGAACTGACTCCTGGGACTGTCCTGAGCTGCCATCCTGGGGTCCTGTTTTCTCCATGCCATGCTTTTCTCTTTCTTTACTTAGTCCATAGTTGAGGTGGAATGTGTCCTTGTTGAAGAGCATGCAGGACAGGTGTGTTCCCGAAGCCCCCAGTTTCTCTACAGACCACTATTTCTGGCTGGCCCCAGGTGTGTGGGAGCAACCAATATGAGTGACTCAGGCTGGAGTTCTACAGTTCAAGGTGGAGCCTCTCCTATTTCTTCTGCTTCCAGCCTATCTGATACTACCATCTGCTCTGCCTGGTGTCCCCAAGTCCAGAGCATATGAAATTCAATTTATTCAAACAGTAACCCCCTTGTCTCCTGTTGGGGAGAGAGGAGGGATGGCCACCAGGCTGCAGGGGCCCGGCTGAGCAGTACTGAGGGCATGTCATGTGCTATGTGCAGATTTAAAACAAGTCCTACTCTTTCAAGCTGTGTGCTTAACCCTACCCTTCCCTGTTAGAACTGTGCCTCTCAAAGTTCTGTAAGGAGAAATCTGTCCCTTCTCCTAGATGTCTCCCCTTTGCAGGCATTTAACACTCTGCGCTACCAAGCTTTATACCATTATTATCCACTTGATGTCTTCCAAAAATGTATGGCTACTTCTTGTTCCCCTGCTATCAATTTACAATCTCCTTTTCCTGTGAATGAATACCGCTATCACTTATTTCCTTCCATTGCAGTGGGGGTAGGTTGGGCGAAGAGAAAAACACATGTGATCAGCCCTATCTGTTCAAGCATCCTTTTCCAATTCCACTATAAAATAAGAGATCACTATTCTGTTTTTTGTTAGCTGCAATCATGATAATAGATGGCGCAACAAGGGTTATTTTGAGTAATGAGTTAAAAAGAACAGAAGCCATCACTTCCTTTTAGGGCAGTTCAATAATGAGGAAGATAAAACTAGAGCTGTTGGGATGTGATTACAGCTGTGCACAGTGCACCCATGACCCACTTGAGAGTGTTGAGGAGTCCAGTGAACAGGAAGGGCTGCTTGTCCAGAGGATGAGGGGATCCACTTAGGACCCCAGGCAGCAGGTCTGCTGGTGTCTATGGCAGTGGTTCCCAACACGGGGCACACACCCCACAGGGGGGCAATTTGATTTTTAAGGAGGGCAATTTGAGAATGAGTTATTAACAGTGAATTTTTTTTTGCATTTCCTATGGTTCTATGGGCATCATATACAGTATATAAACATATATTGTGACATATTTATGCATTTCAGTTCTCTATTATAGGTTTTGAAACTTTATTTGCTATTTTTTCATATCACTTCACATTATTATTTTAACAATTTCTTAGTGATTTCTTCCTCAGTACTTCAACTTTCCTTTTGTTCTTTTATTTTTCTCTTTCATGTTCTTTGGAAGCTTGTTTAGATCAAGTTAACGACCTTTTAGGCTTCCTCCACGTGAATAGGAGTTCACTTTTTGAGTACTAAGAATTATATGTCACAGGAAAGGCATTGGGATTTTAGAGATGTTTAGGTGGGACATGGCAAAAGAAGGATTGAAACCACTGGTCTATAGGAAGGACAGCATGCTGATCAGATCTACTTTATGTGCATGGCTCTCAGACAGGTGTTGGCATGGGCTACTGGGTATGCTCTGGCTTAGGCCTGCATTCACTTTGCATTTAGCAAGCTTTGTTTCATGTAGGCTTAGACCTGGTCCTCTTTTATCAACATTATTTTAACATGCGGCTTATCCATGAATTCATAAACTGATTTTTTAGTGTATTGCGTTCACCATTCTCTGTCTTACCAAAGAACTGCTGTGGCTCGTTAAATGCTTGCTGCACAGGATGTTTATGTTTCTGCTGCTTCCTGGAGCTTTGTGAGTTTGTGTCTTCCTATCCTCCTACCAGTCTTAGAATCCGCTGGTCCAGTCACCCAGGTCAGGCTCTGGGACGAGGGGGAGAGGGGAGTTGTTCAGTGGCTGTGGAGTTTTAAGTTCTGCAAGATGGACATTTCTGGGGGTCTTTGCACAACAAAATGCATATAGTTAACATGACTGTACCATATGCTTAAAAATGGTGAAGATGAGACATTTTATGTTTGTTAGTTTTCTACCACAATTTAAAAAAAAGTCTTTTTTTCCTTCTCAAATGTAATCTATCCTTCCCATTCAATTCCAGGACCAGCTGTACTCCTAGTTCACTCCCACCTGCAATGTTCTTCCTCTTCCATTCACTCTTACTACACATATTTTATTTTCTGGATCTGTAGTGCACGCTTGATTTTGCCCCAGGTGTTTTAAGTACATAGTTGACTTTCCCAGGAGGACCTCAGGCTCTCCTAGGGCAGGCATCCCACCTGTCATCTGTGCAATGTATACACTAATAGAACAATGTTGTCATTGCATAATAATCTTTGCAATGGATTGAATCCTGTCCATGGTGCTCATCTTCAAGATCTTCAGAGAGTAAATTTGCAACCAATCTTGATGTCGCATTGTTGCTTTCTAGCCCACAGTAGTTCTGTTTAATATTTCATTGGTTCTTAATTTGAAAGCAAGTTGTTATAGAAACAAACCTTTGTTTTCTTCTATACATCCATAAGTTCCCTCTAATTAGCACTTGCTAATATTTTTTTATCCTTACAAATATTGTGACACTTTCACACAAACACCATTTAGAAACTCACCACTTGATTTTTAAGAAACTTTGACATTAACAAAATTAAATGATGTTTTCCTTAACTCTCATGGTTCTTTCAGCCATCTTCTGACAATCCTATTCAGAGCAGAAATAATGTCACTTCAGGAAAGAGGCATTGACATTTTCCTGACCCAGGCACCTTTAATAATTCATTATCACCAACTATCTCAATGTTGTTGAAGTGAAAAATCAGAACATTTAGTGATATGTGTATAGCTAACTCCTCAGTGGAATGAATCATTTATTATTTTGTGCCATTTTTTGAGAGAAAGAAAAAATGGCTCCAAGTCCCAGCATGGATATATGCATATTTAATATTTTTACGGCACACACATTAAAAATCAATGATTATTCCTTAGAAAATAGGATAATACTAAAGCTGATTGACTGTTACAATGGAAAACATCATGTCTTTGGGGGAGACACAGCAACTATGAGTGTCAAACTCTGTGTGGCTTAAAACGTGGTGAATGAGGGTTTCCATTGCATTTTATGCTCCTCACTGATGTCACTGCCTCCGTGTAAGTTTTCTTGACCACTTTATGTTACTGGAACAATAGAAACTTTGGTTCTACACTGTAACCACCATCAGATAATGGTAGAAAACACCGCAAAGACAATCCACAAGTCCCGGGAATACAAATGGACACAATACTTCAATATTTGGATATCCTTTTTAATTTACAAACACACTTTCTGATTTATATTTTATGAGTAGTATGAGTTGGGTTAGCCATAATCATCCCAAGAGGACTTGAGGGTTTTTGATGCTGTCTCGTTTAGCCTTAAGGTTTTACATTTCCAGTTCTAGCAATGGTCCCTGGGCACGGTCACCCTGGAGATTACATGACACATCCTGGAGAAGCCAAGATCACAGACTCAACAGGGAGGAGGCTATGTCACAATGATGATCAACTAAAGGAATAAATGAGAGACAGCACCTCCTAAGTCACTGTTAATGCTTGAGCACAAGATGGTGTGCATATCAATGAAAAAACTCTATTAGTTCTCTTTGGTATTTAAGGTGATGGAAACGCCAAGTGGGGAGCTGCTCATTAGAGTTAGGAGCAGTGGGTGGATGAGATGATGAAGATCAGGACCTGGAGCCTCATAACCACAGTCTCTTATGTGTACTGTCTTTGGAAAAATTCACTGGCGTGCTCTGCACATCTATATTCCTCCTGTCAGCTCCATATTTCTTCTTGCTGAGACTTCAGCATACCAGAGATGTCATGAGACCTACGAGATAAATGCTCGGAATGGCTCTCAGAAGAAAAAACAGTGCGCATCCTTCTAAAGGGAGCTCAGTTTTTTAAAAGTTATTGCTATTGTGATGCACCACTAGCCAAATAGCCACCCATCTTTCTTGGGCCTCCCCAGTATTCCCCACTCCCATTCAAAGACGAGGCCTCATGCCAGGAGCTGCAGCCCTTTTCCTTCAAAGCAATGCTGGACTGATGGACTCAAGTAAACCACGGAGAGAAAAAAATCTAAGTTTATGATTCCTAGAAAGAGAAAATACACTAAATATACATATTTTAAAATCCTTTGTGTTGTAGATAAAAAATTGACCAATCTTAGTAGGGTATTCAAGAAAGCAAGGTGGATGAGAGGGTTAGAAATAAAGATGACAGGGTTGGCATTCATTGCTCATAGCTGAATTGGGGAATTCCAAAGGTGGCATGATGCATGCTGAGGTGGTTGGTGAGAGCCGTTTCACCCCGGCTGGAAACCTGGCCCGACTGCTGATTGCTACTCCCTGGCCAAACACTATTGTTCCTGACTGTAAGTGTGAATAATATGGTGTGTGTGTGTGTGCGTGTGCACTGTTTTAGAAATGCTTGTTTTTCTGTGGAGAGCAGGGATTGGTGGAGACTAATAATCAGGCACTTTTATAGAAATATCATAGAGAGATGGGTAAATGTCAGCAAAATTGACTCCAGCACATGAGATTCTTTTAGCATCTCAAAAATATCCAACCTACTATACAGTGAGCTTCTGGTCATTTCAGGATGAAATTGATTGTTCAGTGGTTTATATCTATGAAAGATCTTGGAACCCTGCATTATTTTGCCTTAACCAGTCATAATTGTGCAGAAACAAACATTTACTGGGACCTAAAGAATACCAGGCATGGTACTGGACCCTGAGACCTCATTGCCTAAGGACGGGGAGGTTTTCTCCTCTCCTTGGGTAAGGAAATAGATTCATTGTGCCACGTGTCCTATTTCCCCTTTATGTCCATGTTTCTAACCTCCCAAGACTTTCATAACAATCCAATCTCTTTCACTCATTTCTCCATATACACAGGACAAGGGACAATCTATTTTGAAGCCAGTATCTAAAAATTATAAGTGAAAAATAAAAATAATGGTTAAAGAATAGTTCATTTTTCTTCATACTTGCTTTCTCTATTAAAGGATTGTCAGATTGAATTACATTTGTAAAAACAATCCTCAAATCATCTTAACTAATAAAAGCGTAATATTGAAATTAACTGTTCTTCCGGGACAGGGTAAGCCACGTCCACCAGCCAATCAGAGTGACTGTATACAAATTAGCCCAGCCAACATGGAGGCCACCACTCACAATGGACCTGAGTAAATGGCAACTTCCATTGCAGCAGGAGTGAAAGTGAAACTGCTGCCTGCTCTACTTATCCTCACTCAAGCAAAACACATGTTTGCAACAAAATAACAATCATAGAATCCTCGGGAGCTGAAGGAAACAGCAGGCCTGGCCTGAACACTAAGAGTAACATTGTCTCATTATAGATGCTGTGAGGTGAAGCAGACAGGAGGCTTTGTTAGTAGGAGGCCTTGGCTTAAAGGAACAGTGTATCAATTATAGAAGATAAACCCCAGAACCTGTGTCCAGCCAGCCATGCTGGGACATTGGGTCAATGGGAGCTGTGGGTAGCCTTAAAGCCTGAAAGTGCCAATCAGCCCGTCACCCACGCTGGCCACAACCCAATGGGCTGAGGGACGTTACTGGGGGGCTTGGCCAGCCTGGAGACAGCCATCAGCCCGTCACCCCGGCTGGTCAGGCACGCCAGCAGGTGGACATCGCCAGAGGAGTCCCAGACTGTGAGAGGGCACAGGCTGGGCTGAGGGACCTCCTGAGTGCACAGAGCGGCTGCAGGGCAGAACAGTGCAGGACCCAGGACCCATGAGTGGGAAAGAGGTGGCAGGGTTGGCGACCTGCTTGGCAGCTCTCCAGGCCCTTTGCGGGGCACCGGGGAGCGGGAAAGAGGTGGTGGGGGCCGAGGGCCTGCTTGGTGGCTCATCAGGCCCTTTGTGGGGCACCGGAGAGCGGGAAAGAGGCGGCGGCCTGCTTGGTGGCTGCCCAGGCCTTTTGAGGGACATCAGGGTGCGGAAAAGCAAGGCAGCTGGATACCAGTGAGTGAGAAAGAGGCATCGGGGGTGTCTTGGCCTGCTTGGTGGCTGCCCAGGCCCTTTGCGGGGCACCAGGAAGCAGGAAAGCAAGGCTGCAAGGGCCGGGGTCCTGCTTGGTGGCTCCCCAGGCCCCTTGGCGGCACCAGGGAGTGGGAAAGGAAGGCAGCAGGGGACTGGTGAGTGGGAAAGAGTCGGCGGCCTGCTTGGCGGCTTCCCAGGCTCTTTAGGGGGCACTGGGGAGCAGGAAAGCAAGCTCTTGGGGGCTGGGGGCCTGCTTGGCAGCTCCCCAGGTCCCTTCCGGGGATCAGGGAGCAGGAAAAGGCTGGCCTGACCACAAGGTGGGGTTTTCCCTGCTTCCTGGTGGCTGGAGGAAGATGGGCAGTAGGTAAGCTTGGGAGGCAGGCAGCACCCAGTCCTGGCCACAGCTCAAAAAAGAGAACAGCATGCAGGGGAGGGCAAGAGTCTGAGAGATTAACATAGAGGGGGTGCCTGATCCAAGCCTCGACGGTGTGCCTGGGGGCAGGCCCCCAGCAGGTAGACACACACAGGAGGACTGCTCTGAGCCTCAGATGCCCCTGGGGGCAGGTCCCCAGTGGCCACACACACACACACACACACACAAAAGGCGCCTGGCAGAATGGGGCCATCATAGGACATCCACTGAAGGGTTCCAGACTGTGAGAGGGGGCAGGCTGGGCTGAGGGACTCCCACCCTCCCCCCTGTGCACGAATTTCATGCACCGGGCCCCTAGTCATTAATATCTTTCTATGATGTTAATTGTTAATACTCACTATGATGTTTATGAAACAGCAGGAACCTATTTTGGGGTGACAACTTTCTCTGCTTCTGTATGTGTTAAAAACCATGACATATATGGTGAAAAAAGTTCTCAAGTCATTTGAAAAAAATGAGTTCAGTACAGTCAGTGGCAAAGTGTTCTTTGAAATATAGAATTTGTAGTTAATATCATTGTTTAGACAAATATCAATGTGGTCATTGGGAGTGTGGCTGTGTGTGACTCTGTGTGACAGAGAAAAGCGCAATGTGTGTGTGTGTGTGTGTGTGTGTGTGTGTGTGTGTGTGTGTAGAGTCATTATTACCCAGGACATTTCTAGGTTTTTGTTGAGGTCCTGAGTAAACTGGATTTAATCCACTTTGATGCCAGAATGTCTACATTATAAGTTAAAAGGGGGGACATCTGTAATACTTTCAACAATAAAGATAAATTTTTTAAAAGTTAAACATACAGACAGTAATCCTTTAATCTCATGCAGTGCCCCTGAGGGTCAGTGCTATTTTAAATGGCTGCACTTGATCTAATTTAGACCAATGAAAGGAAAGTTCAGATGTTAGTCCTGTTTTAAAGTACAGAGGCTAAAGCTGAGGCATCAGGTGAGTGCTGGGAGAAACCTCGGAGCAGGTCTGTGCGTGGAGTGTCAGCTCGCTGGTCATGTCCTCCTGGCTGTAGAATGTCTCCCTACGTGTGGGTGATGGGGATTTTCATGTATACTCTAAATGTCCCAATACCACAGGAGCTGATATTGTTAAGGAACAAAAGAAAGCCTGCCCGAATAAAGTAATTGAAAATGAGTCTGAGCCTAGTTTGGGATTCAGCCACTAAAAATTCAGTGGTTCTGTAAATTGGCTTCAGAGTTTGTCAAACCTGGGAAACACAGGTTTGTGTCTTTATGTTAGCTTTGCAAAAAAAAAAATGTATTGTTCTTAAAAGACTTTCTGCATTTTCTTTATTTGCCATTTATGTTCATCCTATATTTAGACTGCAATGACTTCAGCTCCTACAGTATTATCACTATCATAAAAGCTTGTTCTGGTAATGAAGACTAAAACACTAAATGTCTTCCCTTAGGACATGTTCTGCATGTCTGCTCTGGCACATTAAGAAGTGTTCAGTCCAGTGTGCCCCTTGCTGGCTTCACCCCTCTGTCACCATCAGGAAGTGCAGCAAGATGCTGCCTACTTCATAGCTCTGCTCTTGAAAGCAACTGAAACTGCTCCAAACAGAAGATCCTAATTTTAAGGTTGAACTTAATTTTACTCTTTTCATCTCTCTGTGGTGAAATAAAGAACCACTGTGTGGGTTATTTTTTCTCAAGATGACATTGCTGGTTTAGAGCAGAGGGAAAATAGAGACACTTCACTAGAGAGTACTACTATATCTTAGTTTACTCAACATCTTTCCATTAGACATCACCAAACCCTGAACATGAGAAAACTTTCATTGGACCCAGTGTTCATATGCACAGTTGAGGAAGACCAGGTAAAGGTTGTGTAATAGGTAAAAGGTGGCACAAAGAACAGTGATCACTTTTATCCAAGAAGCAAGCAGAAAACATACTGGTCTTATGATGCAATTGAGCTCCTAAAACAAACCCAAGGACTTGAATCTCCTCAGCCTCTGCAGCTAGGTTTGGAGAAAATGCTTTACCTTGGAAATGGGCTATCAAGAAGGAAAGGAATTACTGGATTCAGCACTCAGGCTGTAAGCAAAGAGAATGACGTTTTTGTCACAGTTGCCATTTTAATTGGTATTGCTGGTTACTATATAAACACGGTTTGTGGCCACAGGTATTGGAGATATTAGTTCTTGTTGGTTCCTTTTTGAAACACTGGGTATAGTGCCATGCCCGTGTTTACATGAGGTTTTGGATATAACTGTAGTTTCACTTAAGCAAACAGAGAGGGATATGAAATTATTGGACTCCAATGAAAAGAGAAAGGAGAACAGGGACCACTGCCCCTCTGGTGGGCTTTGGGAATGGTGCATGAGGGAAATGGAGGTTCCCCAGTTCTGAGCAGCTATGTGTAGTGCCCTGCACCCCAACTGGGTACTTTACAATGAACAATACCAATTTTGTAGCAGAATCAAGATATTTTTCGTGGACTAGTTGTTAAATCCAGTTAACGAACTAACCAATCAATCAACCCAAACTCTTCTGTTTTCGGTCACTGGTAGTCATTACACATGATAATCACTATTAGTAGCATCATTTTAAGCCAAAACACAATAACCTAACATTTAAATGAAGGATAAACAGCCAGACAGATGCCTGTTTACTGAATCTACTAGAAACTCTATGAAGTTAAACATGGGGTCTGGTTACATATAGATCAGCATAACTTTCAAAGATTGTGGAACTATTAAGAAATGGAGACAACACAAGGCATTAATTAATGTTTTCTTTTTGTTATTAAGTTCATGTGATATATTTCATATTATCTGTATAATATCTGTAATAATAAAAGCATAATATGCTAATTAGACCAGATGTCTTTTGGATAACCTTCTGGACGAGGCCAGGGCTGCAAGGGAAGCCCTGATGCCAGTAGCCACAGGAAGGAAGGCCTACTCTTGCACGAATTTCCTGCATTAGGCCTCCAGTATTATTATAATTTCTCCTTTAAGTGTGAAGGTGTAAGAGAAAGAGAATTAAGTGTGATTGCTTAGCTGAAGTGAGGTGAGGGTTCCAGGAAACCACAAAGCAGAGGGGAGGCAGGAAGGGGCTAATCATGAGTTGGAAATTAAGCTAAGAAAGAGACAAATCAAGTTGCAAAAGACCTGAGTATCAGTAAAGCAAATTCCAGATCAAAACCTCAGATTAATAAGCCTTGGAAAGCAATGAGTAAGTGACATAGGTTTACTCTAGCAGACATAAGTCTAAAAGAGGCATATATATACTTAAGAAGATGAATACATTGATTTTATGGGGACTAGGAAAATAGAGAATATACAGTAAGGTGACCAGATTTTAACATTGGTAAAGCAAGACACCATTGAACGGGTGTTTTTATTATTATTATTATTATTACTTAAAATATTACAAAGAGTAGTACATATGTCTCTTTCCTTCCCCCATCCTCCCCTACCCCGACGGGGGTGGGGGGTTCTTGATTAAAAATTTGGTCTATATGGAGCAACAAAAATTTTCATAGAACGCAAAAATAGTATTGTAATATATTTTTTAAAATTTCAACATAAGTACAATTTACAAATATAATAAACAAAAAATTATGTATAGTATTATTTTATTCTTTGGCATATTTCTCATTTGAGTGAATTTTTATTAGTAGATTGCTGTCATTGTTTAAAAGGTCATGAAATTTTTCACAAGAATTTGTTAAATTGTATTTCACACATAAAATGGCTTTCAGAGTCTCAACACTTAATTGTGATTTTTCTGATGTCCACACTTTATTCACCGTAGAAAAAACACATTCAGTCGCAGCATTAGTTCCTGGTAAGACAGCGTGTTATTATTTTAATTTTAATCCTATATTTCTTTCTAAATAATAACAATAATAACTTGTATTACTTTTCCTCTGAATTTGCCGTAACGTAAGTCGTGTCACTTTCAAGGTTGGCGCTAGACTTTTTGCAGCCACTATAAAGTATAAATAATACAAATACTGTCTGCTAAATTCAAGAAAATTTATGTATTTATGAAATAAATAAATAAATTATGTACCTAAATTATCTGAATAGCTGATTTGTAATGACATCACTTATTTAACTAGCTTACTAGCACACAGTACGATGTGTATCGTCTGGGAGACAGTTACAAAATGTTTTCGTCGTCGTTGCCAATCCCAAAAAATGCCGTTGTTCATTAAGTCCAAACAATGGTGGTTGAATTCTAACAACTGATCAACAATGCGAGCTTTGATAAGCAGTTCTCGATAATTTGTTCTCAACAATTATTTGTTATTATTAAAGTTTAACATTATAAAATTAATAAAAATAATATAAAACTCATATCCTGGCTAAATAGCCACATAACCGCCGAAAACCATATATTCCCTTCCCGTTCTCCCGCTGTTCCCTAGCTTGTTGTGCATTCTTTCCAAAAATTGGGACTTTTTAAAAATGCCGAGGGATGCAGGACAAATTGTTAAAAATCGGGACTGTCCCACCAAAAGCGGGACGTCTGGTCACCTTAATGTACGGTCTCCCACAAGACCTATGTTCCTGCATTAGAGGACTGTCCAGTGAAAACAATATCCAAGATCTACCTGAAGAAATGGCTTAGCTCCAGGATGCAGTGGGGCTCTCTGACTCCTGCAGTCACACAGACAGACACGTTCAGTGGGGCTGTGTCTTTACCAAGGGCTCCTTTGAACCATTCCCCAATAGACAGGAGGTTCCTTAGGACAGGCTTGGGGTTTGAGAGTGATGTCCCCTCCACATGGAACGGAGAAAGACTGGAGAAGGAGCTCTCTCTCCAACAACAGTCAGAAGTCCAATATCATTTGAAATTGAGGGGCAGGGGGGAAATTTAACTCTCAGTTATCTAAAGTTGATTCTCTCAAAGCTTAACTCAAATTATCCCCAGATACTTTTAGCATCTACTCTTTTCTCAGTCAGCTCCTCAGGGAAGCCCTCCCTGACCTCCATGATTAGGTAAATATTCCCATCATTTTGATATTCAGAACACAGTGTCCAGAGCCAGGATGCTGGGGCTCCACACCTCCTAGAGCTGTGTCAGCATAAGTGTCTTTTCTTTGTGCTTCAGTTTTCTCATCTGGAAAGTGGGATCAATATAGTACTTTCCTCCTATGTTGCTAGGAATATTACATTAGCTTATATTTGAAAAGAGCTTAAGATAATCCCTGGCATGTCACAAGTACCATAAAGGCATTTTTTTAAATAAAATAAAACATGCTTTGGCATTGTCGTATATCTTCCATTTCATAACACTTGAAAGATCTGTAGTTGTGCACTTCTTTATGAGGTTTGATAATGCCAACTCTCCTCCAAATTTATGGACAAAGACAGGGTTCATATTTCCTACAATTGTATTTCCGGCATGCAGGGCACAATCTGCCACGCTGTTATTATGGAGTAAATATTTGTGAAATGAATGAATCAACCAATGAAGCAATAAATGAAGCCTTTTTCTACACATAAGGTCATGAGGTGATAAACAACACCTTTTGGGTATTGTGAATGATCAAGGACTTGGAAGGGAAGAGATAGTATGAAGGGAGAAAGAACATAGAAAGGGGGAGTGAGACTCTTGGAAACATGCTCCTGTTCCAGAATTATGTTCCGGGTTACTTCTTTAACACACCTATTATGGGAGTGTTGCTTATTTTATGAATGTGCCAGACTGGGAGGACTTCCTGGTCAACCTGGATGTAGTGAAGAACCCAGAAGTCCTGTATGGATGATCTCTAAAATGGGTGTGACTGTGTTGGGGAACTGAAAAGCACCCATGCATTGTACTTTCCAAATGCCTGAGTGTCAACTCTTCATCAAAACGTGGGGGAACATGACCGAGATGATCAAGGCCCCCATAGCCACTTCTTGGCACTGTCACCAAATCCAGAAATTCTCTTATGCAGCCACACACTTGAACTTCAGAATCAGGGAGTCTCTTAAAATCAGTGTAGCCATGTGGGCTGTGATGAAGGATGCATATTACCTAGAAATGTACTGTGTGGTGTGGCTTTTGGGGGAGGATACGAAGAGAACAAATGATTCATCAACAGATTTTAGTCAATTTGGTCCCCATCAGGAAGGCTGAAAAGAAAATATAACAAACAAAAGGGGGAAATGAGAGGAAGAGTGTACGCAGGGAAACCAGCCTTCTGTGGGGGAAAGCTGAGGTCTCCAGTAAGAAATGGGGAAAATGCTTTGAAAATGGGGATGAATCATCTTAAATGGTATCCCAAGGAAATTGGTTTGCAGTTTCACGGAGGAAATGGGCCTCATGAAATGACTACAATAAAGGCTTTGATATAATAAATGTGTTTTCTTTGTGTGGGTGCCCATGTACTTTGAGCTTCCGAAGCTGATGAAAAGTAGGCCATGGTTATATAATATCTGACACACCGTATGACACTTGACACACAAGGTTACTAGCCCCCTGGGACTCATTATATTCAGAAAATTCTTTTAGGATCCAAAAAGACGAGGACTGGTGCCTTGAACAATTCTCCCCAAAGGTCTGTCCGTAACTGGGCTGATCTCTGCGTGAACTGGAGATGAAGAAGACTTTCCTAGGACCAGACCAATTAATTATCCTCCTGCCACACCGACCTACTCAGGCCTCTCTCTCTCTGTGTTTGCCCTCATGTCATGGAGGCATCCTACCCTTTCATCTTTAAGGTTGCAGATCATTTAAGGATGAGATTCGCACGTCAGGCACATTTCAGCATCACGGACGCTGGCTTCTGAGAATGTCTAACCATCTTTGATTGCTTTTGGGGAGGACAGTGAATATCATCGTTTCTAAATATCACAGGGCAACCACTATGAAGCACTTATCAAAGTGTTTCATCAAATTAATTAATCATATTAGCTTTCCATCAATGTTTAAAACAAAATAAAGTTGTGTTGAAATGTTACACACAGAAAAATGCGTAACTTGTCCATAGGCAGCTTGACGAACCTTTCACAAAGTCAGCTGCTCTCAGGTGACTACTGCCTGAATAAGGGCGGGGGAGGGGGGTGGAGCACTAACAGCACAGGAGTCCCCTCCACACTCTCCCAGGTCACACCCACCTCCTTTTAGTTACTCATTTTTAAAAGGCTCCTGACTTTTATCACCTTTCCATAGTGTTGTCAAATTTTAAACGTTATATAGATGCAATCACAAAGTGTGTGCTCGTTTCAGGCTTCTTTCTTTTCAACTTTATATTTGTGAGATTGTCTCCAACTTGCTGCATTTATTGAGTTGATGCATGCTGTAAATCTTGTTAGTCCCTTTTGTGACTATCCAACTATTTATTCACTCATTCTACACTTGGAACATTTAGGATGTTTCCAGCCTGGGGATGTGGTAAATAGTACTTCTAAAAACATTCTTACACATGTCTTTTGGGGCAGAAATACAGATTTCCATACCTAGTAGTGGGATTGCTGTATCTTAAGGTACATCAAGCTTTATTAGATAAGGCCAAACCAATTTCCATGTTGCTGCTCTATCTTACATTCCCAGAGCAGTGCATGAGGATTCTAGCTGCTCCGTGTTTTCACCAAATATTATTGTTCTTTGTCATATTCATTGTGTAATTCTGGTGAGTGTGTATCGCATTGTGGTCCTCTTTTGCATCTCCCTGGTGACTCATTAAGCTGGGGACCCTTTTTATATACTTATTGGCCATCTGGGTAATGTCTTTGTAAAATGTCTATTCCAGTCTTTTGCCCACTTTTCATTGAATGACAGTTTTATGGATTTATTTGTAGATTTTACTTCATATTCTAGATACAAGTCTTTGGTTGGACATCGTTACTGCAAATGTCTTTTTCCACGATATGGTTTGCCTGTTAATTGTCTTAATATCTTTTGATGAACAAACTTTCTTAATTTTAATGCAGTCAAATGTATCAATCATTTCTTTATCCTCAGAGTTTTTGTGTAATATAATAAAGAACAATTGTTTTCCCAATTCCATTCCCCCGAATTCACCACTCTGGAAAACATGGAGAAGTCTCTTCAACAAATTTTGAATTGTATATGTGACTGGCTTTTCTCTAAAAGAGTGACCAGCATTGAGTACAAATGAAGACGAACATCATTTTTCTGCAGAAAGGGGTGCAATAGGGTAGTCTCAAAGGAGAGCAGGGTCCAGAGACAAGTCAAATGGGGTCTCTATGCCTTTAAAAAACATGAACATTTTGCACAGGTGAGATGAAATGAAAAAGAACATGAACGCTGACCCAGAAGGCAAAATGAAAATAGTGCCAGGGTGTGGGGATGCAAGGTTGTGGAATGAGTTTGGGAAAGTCTCCTCTTTCACCCTGATAGAGGACTGCCTGTGTGAGCTCTGTCCATCTACCTGCCCACCTGAGTCCCCGTGCACACAGCCTGGCTCAGGAAGCAGCCACAGCATGGTGGAGGAACTATGTCACCACCTCAAAGATCTAGCCCCTACTCAGGTTGGAACTGGATTTGCCTGAGTCTTCTTAGCTGTGTTATTTTTCCTTTTTCTACCATCTAATTTCCACTTTACACATACTCTTCTTACACACACAATCTGTTCCCAATGGATTTATGTAAGCTGGATTTACTCCTCCATACTTTACATATACAACAGGCACATAATACTTATGCTGATTGGTGTTCTATGTTGGCCTGTCATTGTTGATAAACTCTGGTGCTTCATTAAATAAAACCCGCTCAATAAAAAGTTACCAACTGCTTGCAATGTGGAAGGTACTGCAGAAGATGTAAATAATGATTAGACAAGATTTCTAAGCTAAGGTCATTAAGTCTGATATTTGAACTTTTTTTCATTACATTGAATTTTTAAAGAATTTTAGTATATATTGCACATTATAGACACATACACACACACACACACACACACACAGAGCCAAGTGAGGTAAAACACCACACTACATAAAGAATCAATGACAGAGTTATCATCAGAAATTAAGATTTCCTACCCTGGGTCCTTCCTTCTGCTGGTATTCCTCTGATAGTCCAGGGTTACATTGTGTCAATGTCATCATGGCCATTCTTGGTATCTTCTAGGATAAAAGATAGGCTCTATAGCCTACCCTTTGTTTCAGTTTGGCTATTCTTGGTTCATGTCACCTTTTATGAATGAAGTCAAATCTCATAAAGGGCTACTGGATATAGTTGTTGGACTTATGCTTTCATTATATCTCTCCTAAATCATGTGCTTTTCTTCAGAGAGGCATAGTAGAAGGAGAAACCCACATTGCCAAACTTGGCTGTTTCCAGAGCATCTGAAAGGGGATTAAGACTCAATTTAATATTTTGTGTTTCAGTTTTGGAGAGCCCAGGTGCTTCATCATGTGGGAATCAACTTTTCACTTGTGTTATGTTCACAGACCATGTCTATTGGTTTAGATGGACCCATGCTCTCCAAAGTGGAGTGTGACCATCACAAAAAGTTAATAAGATGATGCCTAAGGTTGCATGAAGAACTTAGTAAAACTCTTCTGTTTATTACCTCAACCCTTAAAATGTCTATTTTTGCACATGTATATGTCATATATATGATCTCATATATACACAAAAGTACACATATACACATAAATCCTATATATAAATTTTAAAGTGCATATTTTGGGTACTCTGTACTCAAATCATTTTAATACTTAGTTTACAGTCAATAAAGTTTAAAGATCACTGTTAAAGACTATGATTGATTGATTAAAAATCGGGGGGCTAATCTTGGCATGCATAGTGGAAAGAGCCTGAGATTTGAAGTCAAACAAACTTTAATTACTACCTTATGTCTTACACTTTAATTCTCATTTTCTGCATCACGACGACATCATTATAAATGCAAGTAAGATGCAAATTCCAAAAGAGACTTTTCCTGGGTCCTCAGAGAAGCACCCAAAGGGGCTTAGTATATTAGGAAATAACAGTTGATAATAAGGAAGTGGCTGAATGACGAACTGCTAAATTGTGCTGTTTTTGTATACAGAGCAATGGTCAGTTAGATTCTACTAGTAAAATGTGCTCCAAATATTTTAAGATGTTTTTAACCCACATCCAAACAACTAGATATCTTTATTCAATAACTGTTAGGACATAAGAATCGGGCCTTCCAGTGGCTGCGTGTAAACCATTTATATTTAATCCCTAGCTCCCAGCATAATTTGCTTTGAAGTCCATTCCATTTCTTTTGTTCCATCTCAACAATTCACGAGTGCACGCTGCACAGCTACAGTCTTCAGTTCCAATATCCTTAGAGTATTGGATGCTTGTTCCAAAATGCCTAATGAGAAGCAGTGGACGAGTCAAAGAACCTCGCTATTCATAACAGTGATAGGCATTGCACAAATAACTACCCCATTCTCCAGGGGTCCTCAGAGATCCATACAAGTAACACAAATTAAAAGCTTCCATTGGTGCAATCAGGAAGATTGACTTTCCTTCCCAATGTCTAATTCGTCTGTTTTTAGCCATCAAGCTTTAATTCCTAATTCTCAGGTGTCCTTTTCCTTTATATCTCATGCCCTGACGTTGACAGTTAGATTAAATAAAATCAAGATGAGATAAGTTGGTATAGGAATAGATAACCTAGATGGAGTGTAATCTACAAAATGGAGGAGATTTCAGTATGTACCTGGGACACAGAGTAATTTTGTGTGATCTTAGACTAAACTGCAAAATAGTTGTGGAGAATTCAAACTGAAATTGGCCATTTACTAGAGTCTTGGTTATATAATCCTGGTTACCGTGTACATACAATGCAATTTTCTGGTGTTTCAGTTTTGCCTGGTGGTAAATGATCAAAGGCCGGTGATTAGGAAGTAAAGCCCGCTTTGATCACCTCAAAGGGATGTGTATGAACTTAACATTTCCAGTGAACGGTTTCCTTGGCCTTTGCCACTCAGAACACATTTGCTCCCCAAAGATGCAGATTCTGTCCAAAATTTTAAACCAGAAGACAAGTGAAAGAGGCTTCTTTTATATTAAGGCTCTTTAAAAACTAGACAAGGGTAAGAAGGGCCTATATGTGCACACCTGTGTGCCGCTGGGAAAGACAGAGAGAAAATCACTGGCAACACACCCCAGGTAACACTTGCCTGGTGTGGCACCGGAGAGTGGATGCTGAAGCCAGACTGCCTGGGTTCAAATCCTAGCTCTGCTACTTGCTAGTTCTGTCACCCTGAGGAAGGACCAAAACTTTCCTGTGCCTCAGTTTCCATGTCTGTAAGCAGGAGACAGAACTACCGCCCTGTGGCGGTGTTGTGGGGATTAAATCCGTCAGTATGCACAATTATGGAGGTCATTCCCCACCATCGGAAGTGCCATTTTCATCCTGATAGCACCATCAGTTGTTAAATAAGTTGAAAAGACCCCAAGAAGGAAGGCAGGGGAAGTGATTTTGCCATACTTGGTGGTGCCAGTGAAAAGTATTGCTTGTTTCTTCCCATTACTTGAGAGGTAACAATATGAAAGCATATGAATTCAAAGTGGGTTTGAAGGCCTGAGACGTGTTCATGTTAAGGGAAAAGCAATGACTCCATTCACAACATGTGGTTCTTCTTTCGACTTTCATTTGAAAGGTTGTTTTCCTAGCGTGACTCCAGTGCCTTCATCATTTCCAGGAAGGAAGGTAATCACCAAGTCACAGACTTTTTGAATTTCAAAAGCCTTGAGATTCACTCAAGGAAAAGGGTGTTCAAATGAACATCACAGGATTCTTCTTAGACAACTAGACACAAGAGACCCATAATTGCAATTTGTTAAGTGAGCATTTAGTGGGTACCCTACATCTCAGAAATCCTGGGGCTACTCTTGACTCT
The DNA here is from genome assembly GCA_004026665.1 of Murina feae. Taxonomy (NCBI): domain Eukaryota; kingdom Metazoa; phylum Chordata; class Mammalia; order Chiroptera; family Vespertilionidae; genus Murina; species Murina feae. The sequence continues at coordinate 51,009 of PVJC01001023.1, forward strand.
GCCTAAGATGTGACATCGTCAATAAATGCAAAAGCTGATGAGCATGAGAAAGCCCTTTGATTTCACATAATTTCTCTTTTCTTTCATATATGAAATGAGGAACATATTCCTAGCAAGTAAGAATATTGACACTCTCAGGCCTGTTCAACAGAATACCTCACACACTTGAATACCTACAGGTTCTTAGTGTTTGCTATTGTAGCAGAGACCGTAGTGTAATGTTGTGTTACCTCACAGAGATCAGTGAGCCAGGGATATTTTGATGTTCTCCACAACCAACCCCTTTATTAGCTTCTTCATTCTGCATCATTGCCTAGAGATTTCCCCTGGAGGATACGACCCCGGGTACTCTTGCCCCTCAGGACATTTTCCCAAAGTCTTTCCCAGCAGAACCCCAATGTCAAGGGAAAAGAGTCTGTGTTCATGGAACTTGATAGACCACCATCTGTATTTCACATTCTAACTGTCACTTGTTGCTAACCTCTATTTGGGATCAATTCACGCAACTCTGAGCAATTTCCTTTTTGTCACAAGTCGTTACTCCCCTAATGTGATCACTCCTGGTTGTCTTAAATAACAATGATACTGATATTGTGCTGTTATTTTTAATAGAGATGTCATCTCTGTGTGCAGCATTTCAATTCACGACTCTATTGCCCTTAAACTGTACCTTTTTTAATTTGTTCATTCATCAAAAGCTTCCCCTATTTGTCATCTGTGCGACTTATATCTGCCATGAGCAATTCAGGAATAGCTCTGGAGAGTGACAAGGAAATGCTGACGACTAAATACATCAGTGCATTAGGATCTTAAGATGTGCACCATTTAGGTACATCATGTAATAGGCTTTATACACTTAAAAAGAGAAAGTATAGTTGCAGAGTATGTTAGATTAGCAAAAAGTTAAGAATCATGGCTTCTGTGCCTGGTTTCACTACAGCTTGACTGGTTGACCCAAGGAACATTCAAGAGAAACCCAAGTGGACTGTCATCCCTCATGGGGCTTATTGCAGAAATGCCCTCCCCTTCCCTTGCTGCCTCTGCTGTGGGATACAGCAAGGATGACAGGTAGGCATCCTAAATCCGCCAAGAAGGAGCCAACTCCTCTGGAGCTAATGTAACTCTATTGATGAAGGACTTCTGCCAAAAGTCTTGGCAAAATGGTATCATGGATTATGTAATTGTTACACTTTGATAATTTATCTTATAGGGGGTGCAGATTATCCCAGTGGTAAAATAAACCCCAGGAGAGTAGTGACTAATTTAAACCTGGAATAGGTTTCAGAGGTCACTTACAAAGTGGATGGAAGGCTGAGATCCATAAAGCCAGTGGACTTCCCAAGGTCATTGAGTAAGCTAATGAGAAAACAGGAGGAAGTGTTGAGATCTCTGACATGCAGTACACTCTATCAGTTATCTCTTTGAACAGCACAGTTATTCATTTTATAAACTTTAAAAAGCTTTTAAAATCTAATACATGTAAATAATTCTGCTGCACAGTATGGCACATTGTACAGAGGTTAGACGTGGGCCCTGTAACAGGAGGAGCCAGGTTTTAATTCTGGCCCCACTACTTCTTCGCTCTGTGATATAGACTTAAAATCTCCACACTCAATTTATCTATAGAATGAGTGTTGTGAGTTTTCAATGGTTTTGTGAATCCCTAACTTGCTGCCTGGGACACCTGTTTTGTGTGTGTGTGTGTGTGTGTGTGTGTGTGTGTGTGTGTGTGTGTGTTTAAATATAGGGAGGGTATCAGGTGAATAAGAAAATTTCTTTCCAAAATATTTGCTCTGAATAGCTACAGCACTTAGTGACCTTTTAAATTTCCAGCTAGGATGTGCAGGGATGCTGAGTAATGATCCCTGACCTCAAATAGCATCTAAAAACAAATAAACCCAGATATTTCAAGTTCTAGTTCCTTGAATGTCTGCAAATACTAATGTTCCCACATGCTGCCTATTTCTGTAAACACCCCAGTGTGACAGAGTTTGAGACAGAGATGGGGCCTCTGTGCCTATCTATATGGAGAAGTAAGAGAGTATATGGTTGAAGAAATATATTTTAAAGTTGGAGGTTGTAGTTTCAAGTCTAATCTCTGCTGATACTACCAGTGTGGCCCGGAACATCTTATGTAAACTCTAAGCCTAAGTTACCCCATGTAAAAAATGAAGCTAATAATAGAATCCACTTTATGGAGTTATGGTGATAATGAAATGATTTAGTAGATATAAAGCCTATCAGTTGGTACCTGGGACATACTAAGTCCTCTAAAAAATGATAACCATCATTACTAATATCTATTCCCACTCCTTGATTCTTCAGATATTATAACTATCACCCAGCGGACTTTGGCAACCTGCCAAGATCACACAGCTAGTTAATGGTAAAACCAGGTATATAACCCAGATTTTCTGCATATGAATAGGAGCCTACTTATTATTGCCTCTGGTCAGGAAAAAAACTAGCTTAAAACTATGATATAGTTAATTAACATTCTTAAATAACAGTGAACTGTCTTGGTTCTAAAGAGTACTGCAGAACATTGGGCGGGGGGGGGGGGGGGGGGGGGCAGTCCTAAGTAGAAAATGTATTTTCTCCAAGCTTACATAAGGCCTTAAGAACTTGTCTCAAAGGCTTAAACCTCATGAATTAGGGAACTGGGTTAAAGGAGTCCCAAAGATCTATATTAATAAAAGGGTAATATGCTAATTAGACTGGGAGACCTTCCAAGAGACCTTCTGGATGTCCTTCCAGACAAAGCCATAGTGGTGGGGCTGAGTCAGAGGTGGTTAGGGGTGATCAGGCCAGGAGGGGAGGGCAGATGGTGGTGATCAGGCCAATGGGGGAGGGGCAGTTGAGGCAAGCAGCCTGGCAGGGGGACCAGTTGGGATGAGCAGGCCATCAGAGGGAGCAGTTGGGAGTGGGCAGGCTGTCAGCGGGGGACAGTTGGGAACAAGCAGGCCAGCAGTGGGGAGAAGTTGGGGGCAATCAGGCTGGCAAGAGGCAGGCAGTTGTGGGTGAGCAGGCCAGCAGGCAGAATAGTTAGGGGTGATCAGGCAGGCAGGCAAGTGAGTGATTAGGAGCCAGAAGTCCCTGTGGATTGGGCCTAAACTGGCAGTTAGACATCCCCTGAGGGGTACCATATTGGAGAGGGTGCAGGTTGGGCTATGGGACAAGCCTGTGCATAAATTTTGTGCACCAGGCCACTAGTATTAAATAATATTATAGCATAATGGTCCTCTCAGGGGGATCTTAGCTATAAAAAGAAATAAAGCATCTCTTATTGATAAGAAGATGGAGTCCCAAGAGAGAAATAGAAGTTGAGTCCCATACAGCCAAGGCTTATAAATTCATTATTATGAAGAATCTCTGAAAGGTGAGGAGGAGAAACATGGTTCAATTTCTGTGTGTCAAAATAGGGGTTGTCCCCCATCCTATAAAATTACATGATGCATGACATCAGACAGAGCTAAACAGAATTGTCTTGTTTAATGGGACTGCTGGTACTATGCCATTATTTGGCTATTTATTGTCATAGGAAGTGCACACTGCAGCCACTCGGCACTGACTTGGGAGAGCTGATGGCACCCATCTTTTCTTCTTTTCTCAAATCTATGTTCAGTGACATCATGTTGGCCACTTGAAATCAGCTGTACTGGGAGAACTTACACCATGAAAACTGGACAGTGCTACATATCAGGGGATTTCCCCCCTTCATAAGGCTGAGCCCTATCTTTTCTGCTCTCTGACAAAAACATCCCTATCACAAAGGAGAAAGGGAGGGAGAGAGGAAGAGGATAAGGGGGAGAGAGAACAATACTGTTTTAATAGGTAACCTAGCACTCTTCATGTGTTATATTTTAGAGATGGCTTTTTAAAAAGTGTTCTTCCTGAAATGAATTCTGAAAAAGAAAAATTTTTTAAGTTGAATTCTCCACAGTTTATTTATCTTACTTAAAGAACTCAGATATAAGTAAATGAAACATATACAGTTAGAAATGGAAAAGGCTGTAGTATGGACGTCTTCTGGATTTCTGCTCTTTTGATCACTGAAGTCTGTGAGTCAGGAGCTGTGGGGGAGAACCATAGTGTCATCAGATGAATTGCATACTCCCAACTGTTGGGGTTAAAAGAGGCTCAATATATAACCATCAAGTCCCATTCTCACATAGAATGTTCTGGACAGGGTCACTGGAGTCGTGCAGGTAGAGATTAAAATGTCTCCATGACTGACACGAAGGTGAGTTCTGCTCACTGTCTGAGCTGACACGCTTAGGTTCCCACTGACCTGGAGCAGCTGGGCCTCCCACCAGGTGCAGGGGAACAGAAAGCAACTGCTGTTCCTGCAAACTACCAAGTCCCCCAAAATGGGAAGAACTGAGACAGCAGGCGTAGGGCCTTCTCCCCAACTTTGAGCAAACCTATCCACTGTTAAGCTTTTCTTGGAAGGAAGGGACAGGAAGAAAGTGTGACTATAAGGGGAAGTTTCTCTCTATAAAACAAAACAAAAATAAGGAGTGGGCAATAAGTGTCCCTCCCATCCTCTTTGCCCAAGAGAGGAAATATATTATGGACATCATGAGCTCAGGTTCCAAAGTGAGAGAAACTCACTTTGGATCAGGGCAAATCCTGATCCAGCCCTCCTGGTTATTGAGCACACATGGGTAGCACAATGTCTCCCGGCCTCAGCTTCCCTAGCTGTAAGCAGGGTTGTTCATAATGTATCTGTGAATATTTATAAAGTATTTCATGAAAAGCATTCAACATATATCATAAGGACCTAGTACACTTTAGCTATTATGAAAATTATTGTATATTGCACAGTGCATACTGCCTTTGGATAAGACCAGGCTAGCACAGTCATCCAACTTGTTCAGTGAAGGCCTAACCAGTTTCTAAAGAAAAAGATGGAAATCATACTTCAACTTTGAATCAAGATTAACAAATTCCATGTTGACTTGTAAAGAGTAACAACCAATATCTTTTCCTGTGGGGGCCATAGATAAGGAGTTGAAGAATATCTCCAAGATCAGTGTCCATCTTCAGGAGTAGGTGGACATTCTGCAAATTGGGTTGTTCTAGAATTTCAAGCCTTGACTAAGAAATTTATCCTATAACTTTCCAACTGATTCAGCCTAGCCAGGGCGCAACTGAACACCAGCCTAACAAGTGGAAGGAGAAATGCACTTTCATTCCTGATTTTCCCTGAAGCATACAGACTAATGCTTGCAAAGGACACTATGTTGAGGCTAAAGAACTGTGCCTGTCTAAAGACTTCATGGTGTGTGTGTGCGCGCGCACGTCTGAAATCTTAAACACCTATTCCTTGTAGCTTAATAGTGTGAAACAATTATTTTTTTTTAAAAAATCATGCTTATGTACCTAGCTTACCCCACATCATTTGAAATTAGAGAAATATGAGTTCAAATCTCCATTTTAAAAATGTGTGACTGTGGGCAAGTAACCATTTCTAAGACCTATTTTTCCCCTCCAAATAATGGGATAACAGTATCTACTACAGAGGGTAGAGGATTAAATGACTTGGAATACAGGAAAGCATGTGTAATTGATAAGTAGTACCCATTTCCCCCTTCCTCTTCTCCTTCTGTCACATACAGCTCAGCCCCTTAGATGTACAGTGAACCTTGAGCAACATAGGGGTTAGGAGTGCTGACCTCCACAAAGTCAAAAATCCACGTATAACTTTTGACTCCCTAAAAACTCAACTACCAGTAGCACACTGTTGACCAGAAGCCTTGCCGATAACATAAGCTTAAGCCTTGCTGATTAACACATTTTTCGTGCTTTGTGTAATATATGCTGTGATCTTACAATGTAGTAAGCTAGTGAAGAGAAAATGTTATGAAGAAAATCATAAGGAAGACAGAATACACTGTTGATTGAAAAAGACTCACCTATAAGGGGGTCCAGGAAGTTCAAGTCCAGGTTGTTTAAGAGCCAACTACAGGTGAAGACCTCTTAGAGAGTATTTGAGTCAAGCCCTCCCCTTACCTTAGAATGCAGCGTCACCTTGTAGAGACCACGTGCTAATTATCAAACAACAGGCAAAACATATTACATTAATTTTCATAAATTAGTGGAAGTGCACTGACAAAAGGCATGGAATACAAATAACTGCACCTTGTAGCCCCAGGAAAAAAACATTTAGCTAATATTTTTATTGACTACTGACAAGTATTAATAATCGGGGTAATGGATGATTTCAAGATAAAAGCGTCTATAATACTGATGAAGCTGTGGATGACATTATTTTAATGGAGAAGAGAAGAAAAGAAAAACTAGAGTGCAAAATGATGTTTTCAATTTAACCATTGCTTCCACTTTATTTGCAAATCCCTGGTCCCATAATTTTACACATTACAGAGCGTAGGTTGTATGAGATGATGACGATTTTATTATAAGTTATTAATAAAACACTCCACAGGGATAATAAAAACACTTGTTACCACATCTGTCCTGAGTTGAAGCAGATGAGTCAGTGAGCACCGAGCCATGTTCTGTGGTATATATGCAGAAATGCATTTTAAACTCCATGTTTGCCAAGGAAAACGCTGTAAAGGAAGAATAAAACTGTTTTTTAGCTATTCCTATCATAATATGCATCTGCAATAAAAATAAGCCCATCTTTGATCATGGAGGTGATTTCCTGGGTATTATTTCCAGCCCTTTGTTGAAACAAGTACCCTTTCTCTACAAGAGCTTCCAGGAGAAAGGTCACTGCCCTGACAACTTAAGCCACATCTTAGAGCCTTCTGTGTAATTTACACATTTCAAGTTTGCTAATGGGTTTTTTATATCAAACTACCACAGGCAAAAAAAAAAATCTTTGAATCTTCATCTTGAAAGAGACACCGAAAGACACTCGTGAAATCCTCTATAGAAACTACTGAAGATAGGTTACGTTAAATTGGGACTGAATTAAACAGAGTGCACTTTTGAAGAGTCAGATCTTTACTTAGAAACTTAATGACAAAAGCAAAGAGGATATCACATCAAATTTCTTTTACCTCCAGTCTTTTCAGATTAATGCCAAGAAAATATATTGTACTCAAAAGAAATATCCATATACTTGGACAATCGGTTATAATAATACATACCCAGTAATGTAATTTTCCGTTATACCATTTGGTAGTCCTGTTCTCTAATATGCTCAGAGAAATACTGGGGAATCAAGGGAGGTACTGGTTTCACAAACCTTTCCGAAGACCGTCAAACCTCAGAGGGAAGGCAGGGGAGGGTAGAAGGAGGGGTTAGAGATCAACCAAAGGGCTTGTCTGCATGCATATAACATAACCAATGGACACAGACACAGGGATATAAGATCATGTGCTGGGGGGTGGGCAATGGGGGTAAAAGGAGACATATGTAATACCTTAATTAATAAAGAATAATAATAAAACCTTTCCCAATGTGACTACTTTATGGCTATATTTAAAACTTTTTTACTGATTGATTGAGAGAGAGAGAGGTTTGTTGTTCCATTTACTTATGCATTCATTGGTTGATTCTTGTATGCACCCTGACCCAGCATCAAATCTGCAACCCTAGTATATTAGGACAATGCTCTAACCAATTGAGCTATCTGGCTAGGGCTTATATGTAGGTATTGTTCATTAAGAAACATCCTATCTAATAAAGAGAGAATATGCTAATTGACTCTCACACCATCGCAAAGTTGGCGGTGCCCACAGCCAATAAGGAGTGAATATGCTAATTGACTGAATCACCCTCAAAGATGGCAATGCCACAGCCAATAAGGAGTAAATATGCCAATTGATTGCCCTCCCACAAAGATGATAGCACCCACAGCAACAAGATGGCGGTGCCCAGTCCCCACAGCTCCACTGTATGCCTGCCTCTGTAGTCCCCCAGATGGCAGCTCCCCAGTTGCCTACCCCTGATCACCGGGTTGCCTCCTGCCCCTGAGTGATCCCAGACTGTGAGAGGGGGCAGGCTGGGGTAAGGGCTCCCCCGTCCAGTGCATGAATTTTTATGCACCAAGCCTCTAGTCCTCTATAATAAAAGGTTAATATGCAAATAGACAGAATGGTAGAATAACTGAACAACTGGTTGCTATGACATGTGCTGACCATCAGAGGGCATACGCAGAACATGGCAAGCATTGGCAGCAGGTGGTGGAGCATGGAACATGGCGGGCATCAACTGTGGTCTGGATGGTAGAGCAGGTGAGCGGGGGTGGCAGACCAAGGCGGGATGCTGATTGCTGTCATCAGGGTATGCCTCTGGTAGTTACTGAAAATTCTTTGCTCCTGCACACTGTGATCCTGTCTGGTGCTCACACTTGCTGCTGGTGCTAGCCGCGTTTGCACCTGCTGCCAGCATGGAGGCACCACTCACCCCTGTTTACAGCACTTGGCACTGGTCCCAATCGCTTGGTAGTGGGTGCGAGCAGTGGCTGTTGGCCCCAATCGTCCCTGAGGGCTTCTCCACCTTCCCCTGCTTCTGAGGGACAATCAGGGCAGGAGTCACCACTTGCACCCACTACTGGCATCGGCCTCAATCGCTCCATACTGTCAGTGGGTGAAAGAGTGGGACCAGCACCATCAGTGCATGGGAGTGGCAGTGGCGGGAGTGGGGCTGCTGGCAGATAGGGGACTGGGGGCTGTGGCAGAAGGGGCGAGGCATGGACACGGAGGATGGGCTGAGACCCACCCCTGTGCCCACCACAGCCTTGCAACCCACAGTTCCTTTCAAGATGCACAAATTCATGCACTGAGCCACTAGTTTACAATAAAAGTGGCAGCAACAACAATGTGTTCATTTTGCTTTTCCTCTGTTGTGTGGAGCTCATTACATCAAAGGATTATTATGGTATTAGAGGTGGTCTTCAAGGATGAACAGGTGACTAATGCTCAGAGGGACTGATCTATGATCTGGGGCAGGGTTGGTACACTACAGATCCAGAGCCAAATTTGATTTGCAGTGGGATTTTATAAGTATTAGTTTTATGGGAACTCAGCCACACCCATTCATTTACATGTTGTCTCTGGATGTTTTCACCAGCAGACAGAGGTGGGTAGTTGCAACAGAAACCATGTGGCCCACAAAGCCCCCAATGTTTACAATCTGAACCTTTCTAGAAACTGTTTGCTGATATTGGGTATATGCTATCAAAATCACTGACATTAGAAGATATTTCCTTCCTACCCATAAAGTAGGGAGCAAAACAGCAGGTTGCTCTTAATAGCACAATCCTAGAGCTTTATTATCCTTTATTGGTGCCAAAGAAAGGAGAGAAGCTTAGCAAAGGAGGTGTTAGATTTAGAACAGACTATATCACTCTAGATGCTTTATCACAGAAAGGGCTCAGGCGGCAGCAGAAATGGGTATTTAAAGACAAATTTGTCTGGGGGGAAAATGACATTTTAGAGGAACAAGTCAATTCTGCTAAGAAAATAAAGTTCATTTAAATGAGTTTATCATATTTGCTTTTGTAGATAGGTGACTGAATCTTTTATGATTTTATTTTATTTCTTTTCTAAAGGGCAAGTGGTATTTCTCTCCATGAGTTATTAACCGTATGTCATTGCTTTTGGGTCACTGCCTCTCAGATAAAACCCTGAGTGTTACTTTTCACAATAAATTTCGTTTCATTGTTTAATAATTAAATGTGATGTTATCTATTAAACATATAATATACTTCTAATTTATTGTTATTTCATTTATTATATGAGTACATATTCACTCACTATGATTTTATGTGTGCATAGTCAGCCATTATATCATGCATGTAATTACCATAAGTATTTATCTCACTAATAAAGATTACTTCTTGATCTGCTTTGATGGTTACTCCTCACCTTCCAATCTCTTAATTTTGAAATGCCCCGGACTAAATTCTTGGACCTCTTCTCTATCGTCACTTCTCAGATGATCTCATCCAGGCCTGGCTTTAAAAATCATTCACTGATGGCTCACACACTTATATCTCCAGCCTGATTCTCTGTCTTGTTCTCAATGCTCCTTCATCCAACTTACTGCTCAACATCTCCACTTATATTTAATACACATCTCAAACTTGATATTTCCAAAGCTGGAGTTGCAATTATGATGATTCATTTTAAATACCAATGTGGCTATTTAATGGTGCCCAGATATACAATCAAATGCAAGTATTATTCTGGATGCGTCTGAGAAGGTATTTTTGGATGAGACTAACATTTAAATCAGTAGCTGAGTAAAGCAGGTTGCCCTTCAGAATGTATGTGGGCCTCATCAAGCCAGTTGAAGGCCCCCCAAAGAATGAAAGACTAACCTCCTTCAGCAAGAGGAAATTCTGCAGCAAACAGCCGTCAGACTTGAACTCTGGGCTCTTCTTTAGGTCTCCAGGCTGCTGACCCACCCTGCAGATTTTGGACTTCTCAGTCTCCATAATCATGCAAGCTTGTCTCCTTAATATATCTCTTTGCATATATAAACACATCTGATTGGTTCTGTTTCTATTGGTTCTATTATATCACTCCTTTCCCTCAACTAAACTAGTCTTTATTGACACAATTAAAAGCAATTCTGTTTTTCCATTTGCCCAGGTCAAAAACCCTGGAGTCATCCTAAAACCTGGTCTTCTTCTATTCCAAATCAATCCACAAAAAATCCTACGGGCTTTACCTTCTAAATACATCCACTGTGATCCCTTCTTCTCGCCTCCATACATCCAGCTTGGTCAAGGCCACTTTCGTCATTCTCTTGGATCACTATTTCTTTTAAGTATTTTCCATGCTCCCACCTTTACCTCTATATTGTATGATCTCACAGCAGACAGAGTGATCAAAAGAAGTTCTACTCCAAATGAAATATACCAGTACTTTCTCATCTCACTCAGAATAAAAGTCAATGCTCTTATAATGGCCAGCAAGGCTCTCTCATTCAGAGCCCAGTTCTTCATCTCCAACTACTCTCTCCCTCTTTCACTTTGCCCTAGTCTAAGTGATTTCTTTGCACTTTCTAGAATATTCCAGATATGGATCTGCCTTCGGGTCTTCAAAGTTGCTGTTTCCACTGCTGAGAATACTCCTCATCCAGAGAGCCACATGCCTCATTCCCTTTCTCCTGCAAGAAATTACTCAGGTGTTACTTTTTCAGAGGCCTCCCTGGCAGCCTGATTTAAAATTTCTCCCTGCCCCTGCTGCTTTAATTTTTTATCCCCGTTTCCCTGCTTTATGATTCTCTACAGCATTTGTCAACTTCCAACAAACTATATAATTAACTTCTGTGCTTATCTGTTACATATTTTGTATTATCATATACTAATTATAAATATGCACTAAAATACATAAAATAATAATATATTACTTTACAATCTACTGTGTTCTGTTTCTGTAATTCCCTGTTCATTGCTACCCATTTCATTGGGAAAATAACCCACCAGGGCAGGGATGTGGTCTGTTTTGTTCATTGTGATCCATTCCCTAAAATAATATCTAGAAAAAAAATTGGTTGTTGAATACATAGCTGTTGCATAGATGTTTTTAATTTCCTCCTGTGTGATTGGTTCTTTACTAGGGTATTGGGACCACAAGAGTATTATAAAACATGAGTCCTATCTTCCAATTATTTAAGATTTGGTTGTGACACCTTAACATTTTTCTAGAACACAGAAGAAGAAAAAATTCTTCCTCTATTACTGCAGGGAAAGTGATAAAAGGCATACCCAACTGAAATAATTAAACATCAATGTCAAGCAATATTTGATCACCTCATGAAAATGCTAAAGGAATCCACAGAAGGGTCTAAAGTTATAGGGAGATAACGCACAAAGGAGAATGAGAACTTACTTGGGTTCTAAAGTACAGGTGGAGTCTCAAAAAAGCAAACACACAAAAAGCACTTTCAAGTAGAGGAGGTGGGATGGGGCATGAAAATAGAGCTCCCTGTTCTACCGAAACTGTTCATGGTCTGAGTAATTACTCCTTCCATATTCGTCTTTCTTGCTGCAAGCCATAAAATTTACTCACTTCCTTCCCTTTTTAAAATATGCTATTCACCACCAGCCTATCCACTTAATCCAGAGGGCCTTCTCCATTAAACCTGCTAGTCAATGCAAGACAGTTTTAGGATGAATTATCTGACAAAGAGATGAAGCAGAGGGATAAGGTAGCATTGGGAAGGAAAAGAATGGATGTCCAGAGCAGTGAACAAATTGAATTAAGAAAGTGTACTTCAATAGATTATTAAATATAGAAGATATGGTACATATATGCAATGGAATACTACTTAGCCATAAGAAAAGATAAAATGCTGCCATTTGCAATAATATGGATGAATCTTATGAATATCATGCAAAGTTAAATAAGTCAGACAAAAAAAAGAGAGAACCATATTATTTCACTCATATGTGGGATACAAAACTGAAAGCAACAAATGAAGAAATAAAAACAAACACAGACTCATAGACACAGACAATAGTATGGTAGTTACCAAATGGGAAGGTGAATGGGGGGTGAAAAGGTTTAGGGGTTCAAATATATGGTGACGGAAGGAAATTTGACTTTGGGTCATGAACACAGAACGCAATATACAGATGAGGTATTATAGAATTCTACACTTGAAATCTATGTAATTTTATTAACCAACTAGAGACCCGGTGCATGAAATTCATGCACGGAGTGGGGATGGGGGGTGGTGGTAGTGTCCCTCAGACCAACCTGCACCCTTTCCAATCTCAGACATCCTTTTCTCAATCTAGGACTGCTGGCTCCCAACCTCTTGCCTGTCGATTGCCCCTAATCATTCCCCTGCCAGACTGATCAATGCCTAACTGCTCCTGTGCCAGCCTGATTGCCCCTAACTGCCCTCCCTCTGCCAGAATGGTCCCCCCCCCAACTTTCCTCCCCTGCAGGCCTGGGTCCCCTACAACTGCAATCCCCTGCAGGCCTGGGTCCCTCCCAACTGCCTTCCTCTGCAGGCCTGGGTCCCCCCCAAATGTCCTCCTCTGCCAGCCTGGTCCCCCCAACTGTCCTCCCCTGCAGGCCTGGGTCCCCCCCAACTGCCCTCTCCTGCAGGCTTGGGTCCTCCCAACTGTCCTCCCCTAGGCTTGTGTCCCTCCCAACTGCCTTCCCTTGCTGGCCATCTTGTGGTGACCATCTTTGATCACATGGAGGCAGCAATCTTGTGATGGTCAATTTGCATATTACTCTTTTATTAGATAGGATGTCACCCCAATAAATTTAATTAAATAAATACAATAAAAGTACTTACCAATTAAAAAAAGAATGTGCAGGTTTTTGTTATTTCTGGCTGCATGTGATTAGAAGAGGGAAGGTGAAGTGATTAGTGGGAGAGAGAAGGGGGAGCAATCTATTTGCAATTTGGGGGAATTTGTGGGGTATGTGTGAGACATATTGAGTTCAGGATGACCATTGAACAATTAAGTTAAGAAGCCTTCACAGCTTATCATGCATATGGCGAGGGCTTTCCAGTTAGAGGTGATAGACCAATAAGAGAAAGGGTATGAGTTTACAGAAAGGAAATGAGAGGTCAAGGACAAAGCTTTTGGGGACACCCTAAGTCTGTGGTCATAAAAAACAAACAAACAAACAAACAAAAAACAGAGACTAGAGCCCTGGCTAGTAGCTTAGTTGGTTGGAGTGTCATCCTGTACACCAAAGGTTGTGGGTTCAATTCCCAGTCAGTCAGGGCACATACCTAGGTTGCAGGTTCCATCCCAGGTCAAGATGGGAGGCAACTGATTAATGTTTCTGTTTCCCTTCCTCTCTCTCTAAATTCAAAAATAAACAAAAGAAAAGAAAATTGGGCAGTCAAACAGGTGGAGAGAAATCAGGACATGTAGGTAGAAATCAAGTGAAGAGCCTCAGAGCATCCACAACTGAATTTCCAGAGAATGAGAACCAAACTAAATGGCCAAGGAAGCCGTGAAAGGGTTAACCTTGAAGAAGAGGGTTGGCTATTTTTTCTCCAGAAAGGAGATTATCTTCTTGGTGTTAAGGCTGGAGAAAGCACGACTGCAAGAAAGACAGTGATTTTGTCAAGGACGTTTAGTCACTCAATGGTAGCAGAGGGAACTGAGCTCAGATCTCTAATACCCCATTTAGGGGCCATTTAGTGCACAGGTGTGTGCTCCAAGGCTCAGTGCCTGGACGTGTGATTTTTATCCTCAGCTCTTAGAAAATTAGAGCTAGATAACCAGGCAGCTAAGGGAGGTCATTGATTTTTCTCTCAGAAGCGGGGCCTTTTCCTGCAGCTGGGAGGAAATGGAAACATGAGTCCTATCATCACTTCCAATCACCAAAAATCTCTAGTGGATTTTCTCAGCAGATGGGGCATTAATGTGCATATTCTCACCAAAATGCAAGCTAAGATAACACATTTTGCTGACAGATTCTCTATCCCCATTGCCCCTCCTCTCTCCAGTAAGCCTCCTTTCCTTTTCCCCAAAGTCAGTTGCACTGGAAAAGAAAACAGTGGGCTCCAATGCCTCTCCCAAGGAGGGGCTGTGACATCCGAACATTTGTTCAAAAACCTTTCATGGTGCTCTCATGGGAAAAGGTAGAGACACAGAGCACATCTCCATTCACTTCTTATTCCAGGTGGATGGGATTCTGCCTGATGTACTTCTCTTGAGTTTGATCTGCCATTTACCACCCAAAGCCATCCTCTGTGGGACCCCAATGTGACGGAGCTTCCTCTGCACTCTCTGCCACCTACAGATCAGACACAGAGTTTTCCCCATATCCCACCCAAACTTCAAATCTGGTCCCATGAATGGAGATAAGCAATGTTGGTTTTACTGATACTTCCAAGAGAAATTAAAATAAAAGATAACACTGTATAGGAAAACTTCATAAAATTACCTCAAGAAATTCTCTGCCTTTTCTTCTCTTGAAGTTAGCTCTTTTCTCCTCTTTTGAGTAGTCTTTTTTTCCGGGCAGTTTTAACTCCCTCTCAAATCATACTTTCCCATATTGCTTTTCTTAGTAGAATAATTTAGCTCTCTCTGCTTCTCCTATTGCAACCTCATACTTATTTACCTCTCTCAGCCAGCATGGGCTATTCCTTTGTTGTATCCTCTTTAAAAATCAGAGGGCACTGTAAATGTCAACTGCTATGCTTGCATGAGATACGGACCCTCAGAATCCTTCAGGAGGGCTCATACTGTCCTGACAAGTCTTTGTCATTGAACTTAGATTCCCACTCACCGTTAGAGCACAGGGAAGCAATAGGAAAGTTAGAGGAATATGGCTACTGTGTTCAGGTAAAAATCATGTTTTTGAGAAAAGTAGTAAAAACATGGAGGATCAAATTTTCTTACAATAGACAGATAAACAAAAGCCAGGACATTTCAGTTTTAAAATTACTGGGCAAGACAGATCTGGTGGGAAATCATAGGTATAGCCCAACTGACGTGGCTCAGTAGTTGAACATCGACCTATGAACCAGGAGGTCACAGTTCGATTCTCAGTTAGGGCACATGCCCAGGTTGTGGGCTTGATCCCGTGTGGGGTGTGCAGGAGGCAGCTGATCAATGATTCTCTCTCATCATTGATGTTTCTCTATCTCTCCTTCTCTCCTTTCCTTTCCCTGAGGAACATATTTTAAAAAGTCATAGGTGTAAGAATCAGTATTTATGAGGATGATGAGTTCTTGCTATACTGTGTCAAGATTGAGGTAAGAAGTAACTCAGGCAGATGCATTTTTTAAAACAACACAGACTAAACAACTCCTATTAAACATTCTCTTACCCATAATGCAAGGAACTGAGGGGTCCTTAGGAAGCAGAGATTAGGAAATGCAAATATAGTGACCACATCCTCAAGTGACCACACCCTTAGCTCGCATTTACCTGCTGTGCAGACCTCGAGCTGTGCGTGTGCATACATGTACGTGTCGCTGAATCAGCCACATCAGTGTTCACGTGTCATACTCTGTCCTTTTCCTGTAGCTCTGCTCTGCCCTTCAAGGTCAGGATGCCACATTTTGATCAATGTGTGAAAGAAGATTTCACTGCAATTGAGAGCCCCTACAATTATGAAAGTGTCTCTCAGGTGGAACACTGAATGGGTGGACTCTTTCACTGTTAGAGGGATATTTTTCAACTTGTGGATCATGACGTAAGCTTATTGAGTTCTAAGGACTTAAAAATGAAATAAACTAAAAGAGCAAGTACCAGAGTGTATCCCATATTGAAGAGAGGCATGTTCCACGAAGCTTTTATTTGTGCACAGAGGTTCATGGTGTAAAATGTGTTTTCTTTACTATAAAGCAGTGGTTGAAAAACTGTGGGAAACACTGGAAAGAGAATCAAGCATGTGTTTACATCACATGCAATAACTGTTGCCTCATAAGTATAAAATGAAGGCGCTTTCATTTTTATGCACACAAAAAATGACCTAGAAGGTCATGAAACCGTTTAATGGATCACAACCAGCCTTCTTGAAAACAAACAGAACTTGTCAGAGTGCTTTTAAGTAACTGTTATAAGACTTTTGTTTCCATCATACCTGCACATATAAACCTGTATGCATGAGTGTAGTAAGACATGATGGAAAATATATTGCTGACTGTGGGTCATTGTCAAATAATTTTTAAAGACGCCATTACAACGTGTTCAGGGCAATAGAGGATTTTACTCATCAAACTACAGTGCTGCCCAGGGATACATTTTAATCCCTTCAGACATGCTGCCAAAAGACTGGTATGCAAAAGGGTGTCAGGAACACAAACAGGCTGAGACCATTGTTCTAGAGAGAAAGGAAGCTGCTACCACTTTTCTGTCTCCACCCTATCCAACTGGGTTGGTCGGTCCTGAGGTAATTCCAATTGTTCTTACTGCAGAGGCGGTCAATACCGAGTTAACTGATGTCATTTCCAGAAGCTCATGTTAAGACTGAGTTTGGGATGCCAGTTGCTTATTAGGAATCAGTACCTATGAAGGGAGGGGAGGAAGGGTCAGAGAGAGTCACCACAGTGCAAAGGCTCAGAGCTCTGGGAGGAGTGGTCCCAGAGTAGCCTGTGGGGGCAGGGTAGCCTGTGTTGGGGGCAGAGATGGGACCAGCGCCCATAACTTAGTCATGGGATGCAGGCTGCCCCCAGAGGGGGTGCACTCAGGTTAAGTTGCTCTCTGCAGCTGAGGCGAACCCGAAGCAGCTGACCACACTCCATAGCAAGTCCCTCCTTGAACTGATTCGACAGCACACTTCCATGGCTCAAGACACCACATGTTTATCTGTGGAATGAGGACTGGCTCTGGATGCAAAGATGACTGGAGAGCTCACGCATGAGAGGAGTCCAGAGAATCTGATTATCCTTGGGGACTGCTGTCTCATTTATCTAGAGTGTACTTAGCTTTGTCTCTTGGTTGTTATTGGGAGCCCTGACCTGTACAAGACAATATATTCTTTCATTTATGTAGTCAAGGCATTCTCATCGAGCACCAGAATCTGTATTGATGGGATTTCATGACAAGACACCTTCTTCCAGACCATCCATTCTATTTCTGGAGATTCATTTGTAATTCCTACTACTGAGATTAACAGTCGCTTCACATTTAATGGATTTACAGTTGTATGAGTTTAGAAAGTACATGTTATCTTATTTAATCATTAGAGTCCCATGAAGGGTAGACATCATCATCATTTCCATTTTGCAAATGAGAAAACTATCTTAGTCAGCTCATGCTGCTATTACAAAACCCCATAGACTGGTGGTTTAGACAATAGACATATTTTTCAGTTCTGGTATCTGGAAAGTCCCAGGTCAAAATGTTAACCTATTTGGTTCTGGGTGAGGGCCCTTTTCCTGGTTTGTAGACTCCTATCTTCTCATTGTGTGATCATACCATCTTTCCTCAGGGATTTCACAACAGACTTAGTAAATGGCCTGTGGAATTCCAGATACAGATGTCCTTAGCTCTAACTGACCAGCAACTGTATCCTAAAATTAAATACCTTCCATCTGGCAAGACTTGCCCTGCCTAACCATTTTTGCTTTGGTAATTGAGAATTACTTTAATTAATCTGACTCCTGCTGGTTCTACTTCCTTGGAATAGTCCTTGCTCAGGACAGAACATGAGAGGTAGATAACTTTTTACTTCTCCATATTCAACCTTTGAACCACATACATTGTACAATCTTTGTACAGCGTACATTGACCAACTCGGACAATTGGGAACCAGAAAGTTAGTTTCAGTAGCCTCAGATGCTTTGCCCATACTGCCATTTTTAAGTGTTCCCAGTTAAAATAATTTATTTCTTTTTAAAAAACTATTTTATGAAAGCAAACAATGAAAAACCAAACATAGGAACTGCCAACTTCTAGCAAGAATATCTGGTCTTATACTCTCAACCAAGACACGATTATCAATCATGACATGTGCCAAAATTGGTAAATCTTAAGACACAAATCCATATTTGTTGAAATTAACTCAGTCTATGATGCCAGGGAAGTAAAAGAAAAAAAAAAGGAAAAATTCTGGAAGAACACCGATTAGGGGTGTACATTTAAGTGGTAAGATATAATTCAAAATTTTAATATTATTTAGCATTTTGGGAATTGAGCTCCCATCTAACATTACTTTCAAATATGTTTTTAGAAATGCATAAATTACAAAAGTAGAGTCTTCCTGTAATCAAAATGCATGACAGCCTGGATAAGTGATGTTGGAGGCGTACACACAGTGTTCAGGAGTTCAAAGGAGGGAGCTATCCTATCCATCAGGATGCAGGAGACTGGGAGAGCTTTCAGTGTGCAGTATTGACTACTATCCTTTGACAGTTAATAGTATGGGACTTCTTTGGCAGAGAGGGCCAGAAAGGGAATGTGTGAGCAAAGCCATATCGAGAGGGAAGAGTGGATGATGCTGGAGATGGTGAATGGTAAGTTTGGGTGGATGCAGGGCAGAGGAAAGGAAATACAGTAGTGAGATAGAGGCTCAGAAGGTCAGCTGGAATATTCGTATGCTATGCTGCCAGCAGACTGCTGGGTCAATAGATCCATTTGAATTATCCAAGATAAATGACTTCTGGATCTCAGACAGTCCAGTATTGGGTGAGAAGCTTGGGCTGGGAAGGAGTAACAGCATTTTATTTTCCATGTGGTTCCCCAATTGGCAGCACTAATATCATCTTGGGCCTCGCCAGAATGCAGATCCTCAGGCCCCATCTCACACCTACTGATTCTATATTTCTGGGGTGGGGTGCAGGAAACTTCCTAAAAAAAACTTTCCAGGTGGTTCTGATGCATGTTAAAGATTGAAAAGCCATAGTCTATCAAGGGAAGCAGAGAGGTCCAGGGTCAAGGGTACAGAAATGACTGCAACTCTAGCAGACAGGTCTGCCGGGCCAACCCTGAAACAAAGTCTCTGGGTCATGGCCTTGTGCATAATCTGGGCTGATTGAACGCAGGGTGCGGGCATCCCAAAGGCAGCAGAAGCTGAACACTGGGTAGAAAACCAGTAACCAAGGAGTCAATAGGTGAGCGAAAGAGGTGGAGCAGCAGCAATTCAGGAAAAAGATAAGAAACATCACCGAAAATGAAAACACCTGTCAGTTCCAGATGCTGAGAGCTTTGGTATTTTTGAATGTTATTCTCTGAAGTTGTAAGTAATATTTAACTTACTGTAAGAAAAAAAAAAGACAGGCCATGTAATAATTCTTTTCACAGTCCCTTTGCTGTCAGCCATGTGAGTGTGTCAGAATCTCCATGGGAACCACATCATCCCCAATCAGGATTAACTTCCAGTACTTTCCTGTACCATTGCTTATTTAATCCTAACCCCTCTGTCCTATTCTATGACTTCGAAACTCTTCACTCCAGTACTCAGTGCCTTCAATGGCAACAAAATGTATGTTCTGTAGGAAACTGGCCTCTGGGAAGGGGGTAGGTAGTTTCTGCCTCACCCTACTGCAGGCTGCAGCCTTCTGAATCTTCTGAAGGCTCATCTGTGTCCACATATCTGGCACTTGGGCTGGAAAGACTCAAGAGCCCAGACTGATCTCTCTGGGGTTACCCAGGTATAGCTACCCCTACATCATCTCTCCAAGATGCTGGCTTCCCTGTGACAGGTTTTTTATGTGGTGGATCAGGGCTCCAAACATGAGTGTCCTAAGAATCAGGAGGAAACCCAACCATGGAAATGTCACTTCTGCTGCAATATCTTTTTTTATGAGTTCTAGAATATTGTCATTTCCCTCTCCCAAACCCTATATTCCTTAGCTAACACCCCAACTCACTTATCCCCTAGTCCTAAATAATCATGAATACATTTTCTGTATCTATAGATTTGCCTCTTCTGGACATTTCATGCAAATAGAATCATCCAATATGTGTTACTTTTGACTGGCCTTCTTGATTTAGCATATTGTTTTCAATGTTCATCCATGTTGCAGTGTTTACCAGTACTTCATTCTTTTAATTACTGAATAATGATAATTAATAATGATCCTGTTGTATGGGCACACCACCTTTAATTTATTCAAAATGGATGGACATTTATTTCTGCTTTTGGTCTACTATGAATAATATTGCTATGAACATTTATGTACAAGTGTTTGTATTGTTGTATATTTTCATTTCTTTCAGGTATGTACCTAATAGTGGAATTACTGGATCCAATGGTCCTTCCATGTTTAATTGTTTGAAAAACTGTCAGATTGTTTTCTAAAGTGGCCACACCATCTTACATTGCCATTAGTAGTCTACAAAAGTTTTGAATTAAATACATCCTCAGAAACTCTTGCTATTTCCTGTCTTTTTCATTATAAGAACCCTACTGTGTGTGAAGTGGTATCTCATTGTAGTTTGATTTGCATTTCCCTGATGGTTAATGATATTGAGCACCTTTTTATTTGCTTATTGTTCATTTGCATATCTTCTTTGGAGAAATGTCTATCCAGATTCTTTGCTCATTTTATAATTGAGTTATTTATCTTTTTGATAATGAGTAGTAAGTGTTGTTTTTATATTTTAGATACTAGATCCTTTTCAGAAAGATGATTTCCAAAAATTTTCTTCCATTCCGTGAGTTATATGTTCACTTTTTTAAATTTTTATTTTATTGTTTCAGGCATTACAAATAGTAGTACATGTGTCTCCTTTTTATTCCCCCACTGATCTCCCCGAGCTTCCCCTACTGCCTCCCTCCCTCCTGCACTTGCCCTTGTCCCCACCTTGCCCCTAATGTCTTGTGTCTGTTGGTTGTGCTTATACACATGCATATAAGTACTTCAGTTGATCTCTTACCTCCTCAACACACCCCTATCTTCCCACTATAGTTTGACAGTCTGTTCAATGCATTATCTTTTTTCATAAGCAAATCCCTGAGGCTGGTCTGTATTCAAGGTGATGGAAATGAGATTCCACCTCCTATGGGAGAAGATCAAAAGATATTCAGACAATTTTCAAGTTGCTCCTCTTACACCTTCTGCCTTTTTACTCTTTCTTATGAGTGTCAATGTCTTCACTGATACAATGTTCTACCTTCCAACACACTGGCTGGTCCCTGGCTCCTGGCTTCTCTTCCTCTCTGATACTGTTCAGCCTCCCTACCCATCACTGTTTTATTAATTTGGCTTTACCATAGTCCTCTCTCTTGTTACAAGAGGTAATTTCTGATTGAAGTGTCTGTGAGCAGGTGAAAGAATACAACCTGTAACATTTAGTCCTTTTCAAGTTCTCAACAGGTGAACAGTTGAGAGGAGAAGAATGTTGGCAGCCATCCCACACAAGGTTCTGGAATTATCCTGACCCCACAGATGTGGGTCCTGGGCCTAGAGCCTTTAACCTGTAGAATTAGGTGGGTGGAGATCTGCTAGCATCCCCCACCCCTCAGGGGCATGTGCAGGCCCCTTTCTTGGTCCTTCGGAAGGTGGACAATGATCTATAGACCTGACTGATCAATCTCTGCTTGAGGTGATGGAGCTATGGGGGAAGGGGGCAATTCATTTCACAACAGAAACTCTTATCACTTGCATTGTTGCTATGAGTGGACTGAGCACTATTCACAGAAAGCACATTTAGTATGAAGAAAGTACCTCATTGAGTCCACTCCTGTGGTTAGTAGACATCATACCTAGGCTTGCCTCCTGTGAACAGAACATAAGCAGCTCATTCAAATCAAGAGCTCTTGGAGAATTCATATATCTGTAAGAACCCCAGAAAGGAAGAGAAGATTCTGTTTATTTCCCTGGTATTTATACAACTGAGATCTCACCACTTGGAGAGATTCCATTGTATTATAAGTGTCATTGTATTGTAAATTTACAAAGACATTAAAAGAACACCTGTGTGCCTGGTGGTTCAAAAGCAGAGGGTGTATTAAAACAGATCAAATCTTTCAAACAACTAGCTTTCTTTATTGGGTGGCCCAAGATTCGGGGCTGGTAATCCAAGAGGTGTTTTCAATGGTCCGTTGTAGGAGCTGGGGGTGGGTGGAGATTGTGTGAATGCTGCACTGTACTAGTCTGTCCTGGACCCAGGTTTCCTACAGTGTAGGCAGAAAAGTGCCTTATTCATGATAAACAAAGCCAAGTTTGTGAGCAGGAGATGATTCTATTCAAAAAGCTAGAGAAGAGGTCAGAACCTAGCAAATTTAAACTCACTAGACACATGAAAAGAGGTTATTCAAATGCACCTACACCCCTCACACATAAGCTCTCCTTATGCTTACCAAATGTATGTATATCCATGTACAGTAGCTTAGGCAAGGCTTTTGAGAGTGGGTGTGGGGAAGAAAGAAGCTAGAGGCCACAGGGAGCCACATGCAAAAATCAGCCACAAAACCTCACCAGAGAGCAAAGGATATAAAACACAATTGCATTAAACATTTTTATTGATTGATTGATTGATTGATTGATTTTTACTTTCAAGAAAATTAGGGACCTCCTCTCCCTAAAACAGTGAATTAATTACTCAATACTAGAGAAGGAGAATCCTTTCTTTGGCTCCTTTGCTGAAATTGCAGTGGACATTCAGGCTGCAGGTTCAGTGATATTTTTCTAACCCATTCTGCTCAAATTAGAGGCAGTTTTCCAGATTGCCACTAATCATCTAGTGGGATCCAGTATGGGAGGGAGGTCCTCTGTGGCTGGCTCCTTGAAGCATTTGCATGGTACATGTTGTGTCTTCAAGTTCAGATGGCTAGGCTTCTGACTCCACTCAGATCCCTATGTTCCCCCCTATTGGATTGGGTATATCTTAGCCCATTTGGATGGAGCTCTCACAACGTCCGGTGTCCTCGTCAGCGTGCTTGCCCGAGGAACACCCTTTCTAGTGGGGACTGATCTTCCAGCACTTGCATTGGTCTGTATTCTCTTGACACTGAGCTGCACACCATGGATTTGATCCTTTAGCACATTGAACTCTGGACTCCTGACCAACTGTACCTTTTGGAACCAGAGCAGGTGCTGGATTCTTTTAGCACCGACAGCCTGCAAACACTGGTTTCTTCCCTTCTCCACTGAACAAGCAAGGGTAACAAATGAAAGCCAAATATGGGAATTGGGGGTCTTTTTTTTTGTCACTGTGCTTATCAGGGAATGCCTCCTTTCCCAAGAGATCCAATTTAAAAGGAATGTTCGATTCCCACCGCCATTGTTTGAAGGGCCACCCTCAGACCTGGCTGGGTTGTTCTGAGGTTCTCCATGAAAGTTCTTATGCCACCCCAATAAGATAATAGAAATGACCGTGAAGACCATGTACCACGAGTGTCTGTGGGTGTGATGTCACAACTGTGTGTGAACACTGGTTCCATTTACATTTTCTTCTATATATTCTTCTCGGGACGCTTCTAGAAAAGCGGGGCATTCCCACTCTCAGCTGCCAAGGAAAATGAGGGACGGCTTCTCTTTCTGTCTGGTCCCATTCTCCCCGCCCGAGAGAGGTTAATTAGGCTAGAAATGGTGTCTCTTTCAAAGAGCGCCTACTCTGCATTGTCAGAAGCTGGGCTGCCAGCTATTCTTCATGAGTCGGAAGTGGAGGTTTCAGCTGTTTCCTACACACTCCTCTCACCCTCTTAATTTTTTATGACATTACTCATTACCCACTCCTGCTTATGCCAGATCTGCAGCCTCTCTGAAGCTCTGTCAGTGGACGGCCATAGCTTCCTCCACTGGGTTTAGCTTTCAATATGCATCAGTTCTCTTTCTAACTCTGAGCAATGGATTACCAGCTCCAGCCCCTCTTGCAATGTATCTGTTCTCCTCACTGTTGTGGGTGATTTGTCTTGGACTTTGTTGACTATAATTTCAACTCGGTTGGGAGAAAAAGAAGGGAGGCAAAGGCGTGTGCTTGGCCCACCATCTTGAACTGAAACCTGGAGAGGATTTCAAAAACAGTATTTCTGGGCCCCAATGCCACCCCTACAGAATTTGAATCACCAGATGTGCTGATTCTAAGAAGGTTTATATCTGTTTTTTTGCAAATCCCCCCTTTGGTGACTCTGAGGCAAGCCCTCCCTTGAACAGTGATTGGACCCCTGACACTCTGGATTGAGTCCCAGCTCCCAGGCAGCCTCAGATTTGCTCTTTTCCTTCTTCCCAGCCATCCAAAAAACTTATATTTCCTTTTTGTCCACCATGATGTTTCATTCTTATGCACCTCTGAATGAATTGACTCTATTTTGTACTTCATCTTTTTCACTTAATAAAATTCTATTCATTCTTTATTCTGTTTTGATGAAAAATCTCTCTAGTTCTCTCCTGCCCCCTGAGCTGTCTGCCTACAGGACTTTGCATATAATGGGCACTTGATAAAGTGTTATTAAAATAACATTGAGTTATATTAGAATTCAGCCAGGTTATGTTGATTAACATATTGGAATAAGGGCAATTTTAGCAAATAACCTAAAGTTATGGAAGACCTGTATTCTCCTGGGTTAAGTAAAAATAAGAAATTAATGAACAAAGTAGATCCAGAGATAGAGAGCATATAATAGATTAAGGAATCTCAGAGGGAAGGAGGGAGTGGGGCAATGGGAGGGGAGAGATTGAACAAAGAACATGTATGCATTTATGCATAACTCATGGACACAGACAATAGTGTGATGAAAGTGAGGAGAGGGTGGGGGGCAGTATACAGGGTGGGGGGGGAGGGACATCTATAATACTTCCAACAATAAAGATAACAAGTATAAAATAAATAAAATAAAAAATAAAAAGATAAGAAATTGGATATTTATTGAAATGGGATGTAAGAATTCATCAATTTATTTTCTATAGATGCCATTTCAACCGCAAAACCCTCTACATCATTTCTAATTCTCATCTATGCCTTTAAATCTAGTGCAATTCCATAGCTCGCCAAAAGCTGCCATTCTGTTTCCTGTGACATCAACCCAGCTGTCTTAAGAGACAATTAATGTAAAGAAAAGTTTATGTGGGGGAAAATGTACGGCCAACCAGTGAGTTAACAATGTGGACCTAAGTGCACCAGGATTAGAAGTATAACCCTTTGGATTTCAAATGTGATAACAAAGAGGGAAATGGATTCAGATGTCAGTGAAGACAAAGCCGTGTTTGTACAGACATACATTTCAATTGCATCTCCTGGGAAAAAGCTTACTTTCTGCAGCAAAAAAAGGAGGGCTTGGATGGGGCTCAGGTGAGTGAGCCTATATGCTAATTTACTAATTAGCTTCAGGGACTTAAATTTTAGTCACCTCCACTGTAAAACTTGATGCTTCCCATTGTACCAGATGCTTTTGCAAATCAAACCCTGCAGACAGGAATAATTTTTCTCTTGGGAATGAAATTTATAAGCTGTTATATTGCCTTCTCCGTTGCAGCTCAAGTCTGGTGTTCTGTAGATTGGGTAACTGAGGACTTAAATTTTCAAAGTGGGAGGATTAGGACAATCAATCAATTCAATTCAAACGTTTAGTGAATACTCACTCTGTTTCCAACTGGAATCTCAGGGCCCAGAATTGTCTATCCTTTTTTGAAACTGTGCCAAGTAGATAGTAGGCGATCAAGAAGTATTTGTTAGGTTATTGATGAACATAAATGAACGGATGGGGAAGCCAGTTGATACGCTGTCAGGTTTCTGCCCATGAGGAACTCACAGTCTAGAGCAGGGATCGCGCACTTGGGTGTCTACAGGGCTTGAAAGGTAGAAATAAATGAGTGAAATGGATTGAGTATATGAAAAATCAACTGCCAGAAATATATTCAATCTTCCTCTGTTTTTCCAGATGTGTTGCTGTAAGGTCATAACAGAAATATGTATAATAGTAGAGTTTATATTATCAACTTGAAATAAAAATAAACATGGGATTTTAACATGGGATTAATTATAATGTGCAATTTATATGTTATGTATTTGTATTTAGTAATTAATTATCCTTTGAATTAAGACATAGAAACCTGACAGTTTTGGGTCTTGGGGTATTTTTGTTTGTTTTCTGTATACTTCATTTTTGTTTTGTTTTTTGTACTAAGATGACAATATGGTATCAAGTCTTGCTTTCTGTGTTCAACTTTAAATTCTTTAACAGGCAGTGACATTTACTTTTATTATGTTTTATAATGAAAAACAGCTGGTCACAAAAGTAAAGATTCTAAATGTGGATAGATTCTTGCACAGTGATTTTCTTTAAAGTAACCGCTCTCAAGATGTTTGTAATATTCTGCTTTTCTAATAGCATTATATTTACCCTTCATTGTGGTGTTGTACAACTTTCATTTGTAGCTTTTATGCACATTATGAATATTAAATCAGAGCATGACTTGAACAATGTTAGTTTATTTCATAAAGTTTGAAACCTGATAATTTTTTCCCCATTAGGTCTTCAAATCTATAATTTTAGAAATCTTTTACTTTCACTTCAGGAAATGGATTTCAGGAAAGGGGTATACAGCTTCTCATAAAATTACAACTTTGTCAAGTCCAAAATTCTTGGGATGAGTTAATGTCAAACCAAAAGGCTAAATCTGTACTCACTCTTTGCTGTTGAAATGTGGTGATATTTTTCTTTGGATTGCATTAATTCCAAAAATTAATATAAATCTCCTTGTTTCCACTGGAAAACCAATTGTCCCTGACCTCCATGTTATGGCACCCTCACAAACATCTACAACTTTTGGCCTAAGGGCAGACAGTGTTCATGGTGTCATGTTTTTTACAGTTTTAGTACAAAATTCTTCCTGGGTGAACAAGTTCACAAATGTCTAAAGACAGTGCCTTTACAAACTGTTACCATTTTGGATTTAAGTATGGAGCAAATCCAACTGGACTGTGACTATTCCAGAAGCTGTATCTGTAGCGAGCTTACTGCTTTGGACCAATCCACTTTAAAA
This sequence comes from Murina feae, assembly GCA_004026665.1. NCBI lineage: Eukaryota > Metazoa > Chordata > Mammalia > Chiroptera > Vespertilionidae > Murina > Murina feae. The sequence goes on from PVJC01001023.1 coordinate 78,300, forward strand.
TCTTCCAAACCTTCTCAATACTATATAATATGTCATGTCCTGACATGTCTAGCTGTCATAGGGACTATGTTCAAAAGTTTTATCAAACTTTGGTTACATCAAAATTCCAATGAAAGCATAAGCAATACCACTATCTGGGAGATATTATCTATTCCCATCAGCTGTCATAGAAAACATACACAACTTACCTATTTTCAAACAACTTGTCCTGCGAGTTCTCAACCTTATCGTCAGCATTCTGGGCACAAGCGCTTCTGGTTAGACTTACATTTGCAAACACTTTTTTCTGTCCTATCCGCTGCTGCTCTCTAAAGATGCTGTTATAAGCCCGCCATCTGAAAAGGTTGTGTGCTGGGACACATTTTTTCACTTAATATATAACTGTGTCTCAGCGGCATTACTTATTTTATTCACATTATAAATAAATAAATGAAATTTTATTTCTTATTTCATCAGTTTTTTTTTTTGTCAACTCATATTTTTTAAATCATAGTTTGGTCCTGTTTTTAAAATCATATTGCATCATATTCATTCAGGTAAAACTTATCCTGCCTCATGGAAATAAAGGCCGTTGCTCACATTTTCCCCTCGCTCATTCTGCATCCTGAAAACACTGGTGCTTCCCCGTGTGCCCTGCAGTGTGTGTGCCCCCTTCTGTTGGGATCTGTGAACATAACAAACTCAGTTTTAATGCCAGTTGTCTCCTGACCTGTTTGCCTCCCCACAGCTAAATAATAATAACACCTATTTTAAAACAAAGTGGGACTAGATGTAACATGATAAAGTGATACCAATTCACACATTAGCAACTAAGCGTACATCCAAGCCTTGAATTGTGAATAGTTTTATTTTTATAAAAACATATCATAAGAGTTATTTGAATTTCCTAAGGTTTTAATTTAAAATTTTTACTTTAACAAATAATTTAAAATACATACTTTGATATAGATTAATTATAACTTGTACTTCAACAGAAAAATAACCTTTTGGGAAACAGATGAAACAAATGTTTCATTTGTTTACATTGAACAAATATTTTTTACATTGACTTTCTGTTTTTAATAAAAATATATTGAGCCTTGGCCGGCGTTGCTCATTTGGTCGGGTATCATCCCAGGCAATGAAGGGTTGCTGTGTAGATTCCCGGTCAGGACTCATGTCCGGTTGCAGGCTCCATCCCCAGTAGAGGGCATGGCATGCAGGAGGCAGCCAATCATTGTTTTCCTCTCTCAGCTTTCCCTCTCCCTCCCTCTCTCTTAAAAAAATCAATAAAAATTAAAAATATATTTAAATTATGTATATCTTAAGTAAAAATACTTTTTAATTTTTAACTCTTTAGATCACTGCTGTCAAAATTATGTGAATATTGATTATGACAACATAATTTCATTGAAATGAAGCTAACAAAACAAGTTTAATGGAATAAATATAAAGTAATTTATGAATTATTTAAGACTTCACTTTATTTTATTACACATCCAAGCATCAGAGGTCCATCCAAGCACATCCATACATGGGCATAATAATTAAGTTCATTTGTCATTGGTATTCAGTTTTCATTGGTATTTCCATCAGATAGAGACCATAAATTTATCCACATTTTTATTTTGTCATTATGATGGTATATTGGTAAAATAGCAATATAGACCACATCCCCTTTAACAGTTTGCTTGACGTACACAGTACTAGTAAATATTTAGGTGTGTGGAAAATGGGCTTGCATTGGTAATCCTGCCCCAGTCTCATAATTGTTAGCAGTGGCTCACAGACATACTTTCTGTTTCTCAGAAAGATAAGCCTCCTCCAGCTACTTCCTTGGTGAGGAAGCTTCTTTCTCTGAAGTCTTCACAAGGTGACTTTCTGGTCACTCATCTCAGCTTCAGTGTCACCTCCATGGGGCGCTCTTCCCTGGATCCAGGCTCCGTAGAATTACTGGTTTTATTTTCCTTATATCTTGTATCACTACCAGATATTTCATATTCTATAACTTTGTTTATTTTCTGTTTCTGTCATGAAAATACAGACCCTAACCAACTGAATCAGAGTCTTTAGGTAGTAGGTTCCGGTAGCAGTGGATTCCTTAAAGCTGATTCATATACAAGCAGGGCTAGAGCCACTGCTCAGTGGCTGCTCTTGCTCCTGTGCATAAGGAAACATAAGCAGAAATCATCAGGAAGGCCTTGTTTGCAATAGCAAAAGAATAACCAAACAAACAAATAAATAAAACGTGCCTGAAATATACAGCACCAGGAAAATGGAAATGTAACTTATGGGCATATTCACAAAGAATAATAATTACTATATATCCATTAAAATAAATTGCCCAGATCTACATATATCAACATGGATAAATTCCCCAAACATAAGTATGAAAAGCAGGTTAGGAAAAGAATGGCACAGTAACATTTATACAAACGCTAAAGATGCAAAACAATAAATAATCAATGGATACACACATCTGCAAGTAAATTAAAATTTTAAAGAATTCCTAAGATAATTAACATCAATCTCATAAAAGTGGTTATTTCTCAAAAGGGAGGGGGTCAAAGGTCAGGCAGGGAAGGACAAGAAGCTTCTCATCTTTAATGCTTGTTTAAATGTTACATTTAACAGAGCTCACTCTCTATACCTTTCTGTGTCCTTGGAATCTTTTGCAATAAAAGAAATGGTAATTTACAGTGTTTTGGGAGGTATTATCTATAGAGCTTCATGATAATTTTTGTCAATCTTCTGGACTTTTCGTGCTTTGTGACAACTATCATCTTAACTCAGTTCTAACTCTCCCTCACTAAGAAGACTACAGAGAAAACTTAAGAGCCACCTGGGTCCTCCTAGCACTTTAATAAAGAAATTTGGCTCCCACCATCCTGAATGCTGTTGCACCTACCTGAATTCTTCCATTCTCAGAGAAGTTCTAAATATTGCTTTTATCCCTATGCTCAAGATTCAGCCATTAATTCATTTGCTTATTTATTCTATGAGTATTCATTGGACACACTTAAAAAGTGAGGACATGAGCAGAATTTTATTCTGGGACAGTTTCCTTATCCTGTTCCTCAGCCTCTCCTTTCACTTTCAGGTCTAAAATTAAAATAAAACTTTTGCTGTGTTTAAAATCAGGTTTATTTTAAATACTCAAAAATTTTCATGGTTAGAATATCTTTTATTTTTATATTCTCGCCCATTTCATAATATGTGATTTAAGTTCCTCAAAGTTCCCAACTGTCACTAACAGAGCAATTGAAACAGAAAGACTAGGGCGATCTTGGGAGGCTGGGGAGGGGGTGGGGGAGTGGGAGGGTGGGCAGTCCTGGCACTTACAATAATTCCCTCTCTAAGCCAAAGCTCTGACGGTATCGAATCTCTAGAAATCTATTTGATTTATAACAGTCCACATTTCTTGAGGGCCCAGATTATGTCTGTCCCTTGTCCTCACATCTGTCATACACCCAAGCCATGATCCAGGCTTTCACTTAACAATGACTTTTTGTTTCACGTTGTTGGGAACTTGCTATCATCCCACTGACTTAAGACATTTAGTTATTGGATGTCACGGTTCCCTATCTATTTTTCAGTCTTGCTTAGCTTTCAGTTAGTTGCTAATACACACCTTTGATGAATCTTTAGCTTTTTAAAATGTGTAGAAAAGGAAATAAAAGGAACATTTATCTTTTTAAAAATCATTCAGATTTCAGTTATTCCCCAAATTCTTAATTAAATTCTCCCACCTATCCCACAGAAGAAACTCCACATGGCAAGCCATAAAAGCCTTTATAAAGGGAGTTTACATTGTCTCCCCATGCCTTAGTAAAACATATGAGTACAAATTAGATAGAACCCGTGAAATTGCAGTTTTATGAGGGGCGAGGGATGATTCAAGTCAAAGACTTACTTTTCATTCATGTGTGAAAGAAACAAAAATTTTCCAGATTAAGTTGGCTGCAGGGAAATGCTGTGCCAGCATGTGTAAAATGGCAAGGGACAGCTGGCTAGGAAGGCGTAAATCAGAAACCAGCCTCACCTCCTCGCTGGGGAAATTGCCACCAGAATACTTATAAATAGCGCTTTCTGTTTCCCAGCTCTGTCAGGAGTAGCAGTTGAATTTAAATGAAAGCCACCACTGTGTACAGCTCAGAGGCAGGCTCAATGATTTCCTTTAGAAGGTCTGGAAGTGGAGGTCTCATGGCAGGGCTAGCTGGGACTGTCAGGTTTGCCTGGGCAAAGGGGGCCCTATGCGGTCCAGGGCAGAGGGCTCAGGTCCGGTAATGGCTCAGCATGCAAGTTGTAGAGGCTCCAGTTACCAGCAAAAGTAACTGAAGGCAACCCTGAGCTCAGTAAAACCACACTCCCAGGCTGAGGCTGCTTATCCTGAGTTATTCGTTGCTTCAGTTTGGAGATTTGGAGATCCCAGCTGGATGCTCCTAGTGGATGCCAAACTACATTTCCAACAGGGACTTTTGAGTTCATCTAAATCCCATCACCACTCCTCTAAGCCCTAGGAAATATTCAGGTAAGCAATATGGAGTCTTCCAAAGTTTCCAGCCCATTGAATTTGATTCTCTTTGATGAATGAGGCTGTGGCTCACCATTGTTCCTTTCCTTATAACCCCTAGCAAAATCCATTTATAGTAAGGGCTCAATAAATGCTTGGGAAATCAATCAATTCACGTCTCTGCTTGGAACCCAGAGCATCAGCAGTGTGCAGGAAGAGGGCGGCCCACCTGTCTAGCTTTGGAAGTAGTTTCTGTCTTCGGTGTAAGGGTTGGCTCAGTTTCCAGCCACACTGAGTTCAGAGAAGAAGAATAAACTTCAGAAAAAGAGTTAGAGGCGTCAGAGAACATCATCATTTTGTGCTACTCCTTGATTAAAATACAAGTGCAGCAAATCAAACACAAATAATACTGAATTTGGGCCCTGACTGGTTTGGCCCAGTGGATAAAGTGTCGGTCTGCAGACTCAAGGGTCTCAGATTCGATTCTGGTCAAGGGCATGTACCTTGGTTGCATGCACGTCCCCAGTGGGGGGTGTGCAAGAGGCAGCTGATCGATGTTTCTCTCTCATCAATGTTTCTAACTCTCTATCCCTCTCCCTTCCTTTCTGTAAAAAATCAATAAAATATATTTAAAAAGTAATAATACTGAATTTGGGACTGATCAAAGCCAGAAATAACCCCATACCACACTGGAAGTCATAGGGAAGCAAGTGCTCTTTGGATTTAGGATGGCTGCGGAACAAAGCGCGGTTGTATGACTTTGCATGCGCTTCTGGGGCTGGTTAGGAAACCTATCTCTTTAGGTGAGCAATTCTTTTGTTGAGTCTGCAGTAATTCCTTTCACATCCCGCACCCACTGTGTGAAAAAATGGTGGGTGCGATGGAACAAAGCGAGGGTGCAGGTTCTGTGGTTGTCATTTCTCCTTCCCCTAAGTTCCTTTTTTTTTCCCCCAGAGAGGAAGGGAGAGGGAGAGAAATATCAAGAATGAGAAAAAAATCGTTAATCTGCTGCGTCCTGCACGCTCCCTCCTGGGGATGGATTGCTCCGACCTGGAATTGAACCATGACCTCCTATCCTGGTTCATAGGTCAATGCTCAACCACTGAGCCACACTGGCCAGGCATCTCCTTCCCCTTGTTAGAGCCTGCAGAAAGGTGAGCCAGGGCCTGGTGGTCCACCTCGGGCTCCCTTTACCTGCTGTGGCCGCATTTTCCCCCTCACTCATCCATTTAATCTTGGTTTGGGCAACTGCTGAGCAAAAGCAGCTGTTTGTTTTACTGACATTACTTCCTTCCAGCTGTCGACATACGCACTGCTTTGCCATTGCTCTGGGGCAAAACATTTGTTTGATTAATTCCGTTTTAAAACACACCGTCTATGGAGGCACTAATGCCACTGGATTTATCTGCCAAGTCAGTAACTTCCGATGGACAGTGTTGCTCTTAGATAGAGAGTACAAAGGCTGCTCCATGTCCAGCCATGAGGGAGAAAGCAATTTTAGACGAGATTTTTATCTGATAGAATCCACTCTACAGGTAGCCTCCTTAAGTAGTGAGAATCATTCTACAGGAGTGCTTTTAAGTGGTTTATTAGGAAAAGAACTCATCTATATTTGGATCCTGACCAATTATGTTTTCACTTGGTTTATCTTCTTAGGTTTTAAATACTTTGATATTAAAAAAAAAACTTTAAAAAATGTCGTTTTATGATGATTCAAGAACTGCTGCTGTGCCTTAAGCTAGAATAAAACACACAGAACACATTGAAATGAATTGCAAAGTGTATTATACTCTGAGAATCAGCATTAAAATGCACATTAATTTTTGCAGCTCTTAAATACTTTGGTTGCTGAGGAACTGCCTCCTTTCTGTAATTGAAATAGCTCTTCAAATGCAATTTAGTTGCTGATTGGTTTTTAAGTATTTTTAAAAGCTAACAGCTCAGATGGAAAAAGGTGGCACACCCTTGAGTTTTAAGTAGGAGCCCAGATGTCATCATGCTGTGGACTTATTAGGCCACTGGAAACCACATTTATTTTCTCCAGAGAAGGGGTGCTGCCCCCCGAAGGCTGACACACCGTTAACTGCACAGGAGACCACAGAGCTGGCTCGACATCAAATGCAAGATGTTGTGATGAGGGAGTTATTATCCTCTGAGCAAATTAAACAGGTCTCTTATTAACTCTACTCCTCAATTCACACATTCCATACTTTATTCTCTTGATTTTTATTTCCTGTGGCTTTTTGCAGTTTCAATAAATGCCAAGTAAGAAAAGAAGGGGGGGGGGAAGCAAATCTATTTTGGTATTCACTGGTAGGTGAATATCTACAGTTGTAACTTGGAAGAGGTTACAAAATGTCCAAACAGGAATCAAATGCTTCGTGCATTTATTTTTTAGTCTGCCAAAGACTATTTCAAGGTGGCTGTATGCCTTTAGCAAGACTCAATAACTTCAAGATTAAAGAGAAAAAAACTCTAGAGATTCTTAGCTGCGGGTCTGCCTCCTTGATATGAATAAGGCAGTTTTAAACTCATTGATGGAAGTCATGGCGAAAACACGGAGATACTGCTAGTTCTACTCCTAAATTTCTCTCTAGCTGAGGGACAATGGTCAGGTCACCTACATTCTTGCTTTCTTAACTTTCTTCTGTGACAAATGGTATTAATGACATTCTGTCAGGATGTTATGAACTTGACATGTAAAGTAATAATAATGCTTGCGAACCACAAATTGCTATGCTAGTGCAAAGCACAATTACTATTAGGGAATTCTGGAGATTAAGGCTTGGGAGGGGATTCTACGGAGCTCGCCAGAAGGGAAACCACAAAGCCTTCAGAGTCCTTTGGGAACTGTGTCAAATCGGACGGCTTGTAGAGAGGAAAAGATCCAGATTCAAAAACAGGTTAATTGTGCTCTATGAGTTATGTACAGTATCCCTGACAAAGGTTGAGAAGGTAAATTTTAAGTTATGGAAAAATCTACCATTTTCACTTTTTTTTTTTTCACATATAGAATGTCAGGAGAAAAATGGCTGGCAACAGAAAAATTGCTTGGTTTAAAGTAACAAAAATAACAAAAGCAGTATCTACGCTTTCTTATAGTCTTATCTGAGTGCCATTTAGCTCCATAATTTATATTAATTTTAATCTTTGCAAAACTCTATGAGATATGATGAATACCTTCTTTTATAAGTGAGGAAACTGAGGCCTACGGGTGTTACGCAATGGGCTCAGTCTCATAGTCAGTGGCTGCAACATGTTCTAACATGAGTGTGCTGACATGACTTTTCTAATTCATTGTCAATTATGTATCACTATGTTTTGATATAGTAAGCAGTTAGACAGACATGAGCAGAGTTGGAATGATAGACCAGGTACAGAAGGTCACCAGGGCAGATACAGAAGGTCACCAGGGCAAGTGCCTAGCAATAGGCAAAACTGGGAAAACAAGTATTGCAGAGTGGGACCTTGTCCCCAGGGTGTCCTTTCATCCCTTAGCATATCACTGGTCACGCAGCTTAGACCCTTCTGATCTTTCATATCGCTGGTCTTGCAGACACTCCCTTGACCTTTCCTCTCCTGGTGTGTTGCTAGTCATGTGGTAGACGCCCTCATAGGAGGAACAAGTGAGCCAGATAGCCTCATATGACTCTCATACAAGTTCTTACATGAGCACTCCCTGAAGCATTAAGCCATTGAGCCCAAATTAAATCATCTTAGGAACAAAGTCTAGGGTCCATTGACCACAGAGATAGCGTTTCAATCAAACTAAAGTCAACATCTATGCCTCAGTTATATTTCAGCTCCTGGCCCAGAAAAGCAGCAAAATCAGAGGAAGTGACTACATGGCTGACATCAGGACCAGCTTCAATGACTAATGACCCCTGAAAGGACACCCCTGGAAAAATTGATGAGTATTCTATTGAGATCCTCCTCTGAGACCTCCCCCTAAATTCCCCACCTGTGAGAAGTAGATAAAACCCTCAAGACAAAGGACCCAGAGCACACTTGCTCTCTCCCTTAAGCTCACCTACGTCTTTTCTCATCCTCATCTTTCCCCAGGCATGCTCTCTCTGGAGCACGCCTGTGCCTTTCCTTCATTTCTTCTGCCAGGCACACATTTTCTTTGCTTTTCTTTCTCCTAAACTACAAGGGCTTTTTTTTTTTTTTTTTCCTTTGTAAGTTGTTTTCTGAGTCCACACAGCCCAGCTGGCTCACCTCTACCTTTGTGGCTTTCTAAATAAACTTTCACTTGTATTTGAGATTTGGCTCTGAATTCTTTCTTAGACAAACTCAAGGATCCAGGACTAACATCTGGTGCTGTTCACCTTTAACAGTTTCACTCACATGAGCTATATCTCTCCTGAAGTCTTGGTAAGAAAATTCACCCAAGTATGAAAAGAGTAGGGAGAAGAGATTTCAGGTAATAGGTTTTTCTTTTTTTTCATTTGCAATAGGTACTAAAATGTCTAGTTTATTTGTCTTATGAAAAGAAAGTTACATAAAGGAAAACATGTCCTACGTCCATTACGAGAAAACTCACCACTGATCAAGAGTCTCCTGAGGAGATGCAGAAATGGATTATCTTCAAGTGATGTGACCATCTAATTCTCTTAGGGAGATCCTTATTTACATTATGCCATCAAAATCTGAATAAAATATGCAGAGACACCAAGAGCACTTTCTCCATAAAAATCTCAATGGAAGCTTTAAAAATATAGCACACTATAGTAACTTTTCTTTAAAAAGTATACTGAGGATGCTTGGAGAATGAATTTTAAACAATTTGCTCAATATCTAGGTTTGAGCACTCCTTTCCAGATGAAAGTTTACTAATCAGATTGCTTTCTATCTCCTAATGATGCAGTCTGTGAGCTCAAAGGGTGTGCAGAAAGGGCAGAGATGAGGAGGCTATGGGATCTTTACTTTTGTGATAGAAAAACAAAAACCCTTGATAGGCAAATGCCAGTATTTACACAATGCAAGGTAACGTTAGCCGGGAAATGACTGGAAGTAACCGAAAGGGATTTCTCTGAACTGTTCTCTTGGACGATGAACACAAGTTTCTCCCTTTTTTTCCGTCTCTGCCTGTTGTCTGCAGCTAACAAGTGATTCACTAAATGAGTTGCTGGAATCCTGGAAAATCTCTGGAGCTCCTATTCCTGTCCCTAGCCCTCCATGCAGCTAGAAGAAGGTGGGGAGGCATCGCAGAGCAGAGTTGGGCAGAGAGAAGTCAGAGGCAAAATTGACCCAAAATGGCGGGAACAGGGAGGAGGCAGAGAGGACACCGAAATAACTTTAGTGAGCATCTGAGTTCAGAGAATCCCGGAAAGTCCATTTTCTATGCATGATAGGTCAGTCATGGTTTTGAGTAACACAATTTGAAAGATTGCAAAGCTCCTTGTATAGCTGTGCAGCAAGATTGCCAAGCTGGAAGGAAAAGAGACGGGAAAAAGGAAAGAAAGAGGAAAAGGTGCCCATATCATGTATCTCAAGTGAGATAAACCCTAGGCCCACCTGCTGCTGCTTCCAGATGTTTCCAAGGAAAGTGTACTGGTCTTAAGTGTACACAGAATGCACTAGGAATGTGGCTTTCTGGAAACCCAGGATATTTCCTATTTCCCTGCCAGCGGTTCCCCAGATAGGCTGCACCCTAGCACCTCCTAAAGATCCTTTCAAAATAACCTGATGCTGGGCCCCACCTCCAGCGACTCTGGTTTAATTTGTTTGGGGGCAGCACTGGTTATTCTTTTCTCTTTCAATTTGTCTCTTGAGTCTAATGTGCAGCCAATGTTGAGACATGCTGCTATTACTGACTTGCAAACATCTCTTTAAAAACTGCCTTGGTTACCTTTTCTTTGGCAGGTGTTTTAAGCACTTTTCTAATTTCGAGTAGAATTTCAAATCCCATTTTAATGAGCTGGAACAACATGCTTCCCCAGAAAACACCCTGACACAGGCTAAAACTAGTTCTGTGTTTCCTAATATCTAAGGTGCACAGTCCCTCCCCACCACACTTGAACGTTGCAGAAATCAGGATGCATCTCAGTCAATGAGATTGTTCAGTCATTGTTGGACCAAGCAGCAGTCCTGATGATGCTACCATTGCTTTGACACATGCACATTGGGTCAAGACTCTTCCTGTCTCTTCCATTTCGGTTGTGTTTTGTGAGTTGCCACAATTGTATGTATTTAAGGCTTTATCGGGTGCTTAAACTGTCTCTAAGAAGATTCCTCTATGATTCGACATTAAAACACCAACTTGAGAAGATGGAGGCTGAACAGGCAGACCCTTCTTGCACCTCCACCCAGGGCCAGACAGGAAATACAACTAAACTGGGAAACACTTACCCAGAATTACCAGCTGAGCTCTAGCTCAGTAGGAGACTTAGATCAAGGAAGGACAGAAAACACCTGGAGACTGGTAGGAAGGGCAAGGTTGTAAGAGGGGCTGACCCAGCTTCCACAGATGGCAGGATGAGAGTGAGGAGGGATCTCTCAGCTACAGGAAGGTTATTTCCTGAGAAGATCAAGGCCCAGAACCCACTCCACAGTCTGGAGCACCAGAGCCGAGACTAGTGGCCCATATAATATCCAACCGAGGAAGGAAGCAGGGCTTCTGGTTGCCTGGGAGACTGGAATCAGTTGACCAGAGCTGGTTGGAGAGAAAGCCTTAGGTTTTGGATTTTGTTTTTGTTTTTAAACCCAGAGTACAGGAATTTCAGTTGCAGCTATTCATCCAAGGTTTTGGTGGAGGTAGGGTGGTGGGGACTCAGGTGCCTAAGGAGAGGCAAGTGGAATGCACTGGGGAGAGAAAAGCAACATCCAAGAGTCCTACATTTGGTCATCTCCCCTCCCCACCCTAGCCCCCCAACCCCTCCCCCAACACACATAAAGGCCATATTTTCTGAGAGGCACTAGCCTCTCCCAGAAGCACAGCTCAGGAAAAGGAAAAACCCCACTCTAGGTGATACATCCCACACTTTGTATCTCCATCTTTGCAGAAGAGACAGCCACAGAGGCCAAGCCTATGGGTTCGAACAATCTGAGGTAGAGTCATTGACTGGATTGGGGGTGAGGAACCTGACTGGTGCTTCCCCTGCACAGGAGGGCTGATAGAAATTCCTGGTATCCAGCTAATCCCACTGGACTGCATATGAGGATGCCCACACCACAGAGGGCAGAGTAATATTCTGGGCCACTCCCAGAGGAGTAGCTTTGGGATGGGGAAACACACCCACTACTTTCCTTGAAATCTGAGCAGTACTTCCCCCTCACAGGAGATCCAGAGGTCTATACTCCCAATTCAGCCTAAAACCCTTTCAGAAACATACTTTTGAGTGATTAAGATGGACAGTTGATTGGCAGGCAAAGGTGGGTGGAGGAGGAGCTCAGGGAACCAGGAAACTATGCTGACCTCCTCTGGGACCATGTTGCTAACAAATAGGCCTTAGAGTGCAGCTTGGCCCTTCTTGTACCCAGCCAAGTCCTGTGGAGACAGACACAAACTGTGGATCACTTGCAGCTTCAAAGAGGTTGCTAAAAACCAAAGGAGAACATTTTCTGACAGTGCTTAGCACCTAATTATCTTCAAGGAAGCCCAGAATTGGCAGACAGAACAGTTAACCACAGCCAGCAGAAGAGCAGGATCCAAGGGAGCGCCCAGAAGGCACTAAATTTTGCTGAGATGAATGCCACTTCACTTTTTTTTCTCATTTTTTCCCTTTTTTAATTTATCTTCTTTATCTATCTACTTTATTGATTTGTTATTTAGTGTCTATTGTTACTTTCATACATCTAATTTTTCTCTTCCCTTTTTCTACTCTACTTTTTCTTTTTCTTCTGCTTTCTCATCTTTTTTCCCTTTTCTTATTTTGTGTCTGTTTTCCTCTCTTTTTTCCTTTTCAAAATTTTATTCCTCTTTTCTTTTCTATCATTTTTCTTCCCCTACTCTTATTTTCTTCATTATGTATCTGTCCCTTGATATTCCTTTTTCTGCCCATTTTATAAATCTTAATATTTTTTCTGTCATTTCTTCTATCATTCTTGCTCTCATTTCTTTTTCCAAATTCTCTGTACTCTGGTGGTTGCTTTTGATGTTGTAGTAGGGGTGTTTTTGTTTTTGTTTTGTATCTTGTTTTGTTGTATTTAGTTCTGTTCTATCAGTACCTCCAAAATAGCTTGTGTGACATGGTCAGAGGTGAGCCTTACAGTCATCCAGTCTGAGAGGAGATCTCATCCATGAAAGAGACAACAACATTCAGGACCCAATTACAACAGGAGAACCCAAATAACTCAAACAAAGGGTATTCATAGAGCACTCAGCTCAGAAGATCTAAAATACTGCACTACTGGGTCCCACAAAACACCTACTATATACAACTACCCCCTGAAGACTGGGAAGCAGAGCAGTTTGATCTAATAGATAGAAACAAATATAAAGGGACAGAAAAATGGGAAGACAAAGAAACAACCCCAAAATGAAAGAAAATGAGAAAGCACCAGAAAAGGAACTAAATGAAATGGAGGCAAGCAATTTGTCAGATAAAGAATTCAAAGTAAATGGTTATAAGATGCTCAAACAACTTTATGAGAACTGCCAGCAACTTAAAGATAACTTTATGGAAATTAATGAGAATTACACTACCTTAAAAATGGTAGAAATCATGCACAAGATTTAAGTGGAAATGAAGAATGATATAGATAAAATTAAAAAAAAATATCCTGGAAGGGCTCTACAGTACACTAAAAGAAATGGAGGGCCAAATCAGTGAATTAGAAGACAGGGTAGAAAAACACACACATTCAGAGCAGCAGTTGGAATAAAGAATGAAAAAAAGTAGGAGGAGAATCTAAGAGAGCTTTGGAACAACATGAAATATAACAACATCCACATAATAGGGAATTTGAACAGGAAATAGAGAACTTGTTTTGAAGAAATAATGACAGAAAACTTCCCTAATTAACAAAAAAGTCATTCAAGTTCAGGAAATGTAGAGTCCCAACCCAGAAGAATCCCCAAAGACCCACACCTAAACACATCATAATTAAATTGGAAACATTAAAGAGAAAGAAAGAATCATAAAGGCTGCAAAAGAAAGACCAAAATTTACCTACAATAGAGCTCCCATTAGACTATCTGATGATTTCTCGATAGAAACATATCAGACCAGAACAGAGTGGCATTAAGTATACAAAATAATGAAAAAAAGGGGGATTGAATCCAAGACTGCTCTATCCAGCAAGACTATCATTCAAATTTAAAGGTGAAATAAAGAGCCTTGTAGATACAAAAAAAAAAAAAAAAAAGGCTAAAGTATATTACCACCAGCCCTAGCCAGATTTGCTCAGTGGATAAAGTATTGGCCTACAGGCTGAAGGGTCCCAGGTTCAATTTCAGTCCATGGCACATGCCTGGGTTGTAGGCTCAATACCCAGTAGGGGGTATTCAGGAGGCAGCCACTCAATGATTCTCTCATCATTGATGTTTTTATATCTCCCTCTCCTTTCATCTCTGAAATCAATAAAAATATTCTTTTTAAAAATACACGTATATTACCACCAAACCAGAACTGCAAGAAATGCTAAAAGAACTGTTGTAAGAAGAAATAGAGAAAGAGAGGAACACAGGCATAAATAATAAAAATGGTAAAAAAAAAAAAAAAAGTACCTATCCTATGTAATAAAAGCCTAATATTCTAAGTGTTCGACTGTTCATACAACTGTTCAACCAGTCGCTAATGATGTGCACTGACTGCCATGAGGCAGACACTCATACCAGTAGGTTAGCTTGCTGCTGGGGTCTGGCCAATTGGGACTGGCTGAAATTGGCCAGACATGCCCTAGGACCTTCCCACAGTCCCTCTTCAGCCCCAATTGTGCACCAGTGGGGTCCCCTGGACTGGCTTGTGGGGATCAGGCTGAAACTGGCTCTCTGACATCCCTTGTGGGGTCCTGGTTTGTGAGAGTGTGCAGGCCAGGCTGAAGGACCCCATAGGTGCATGAATCCAAGCACCAGGCCTCTAGTCAATAATAACCTTAAATGTAAATGGCTTAAATGAACCAATAAAAAAAATAAGGAAGCTGAATGGATAAAAAAAAATATGACAAATATATAAGATGTCTACAAGAGACCCATCTTAGAATAAAACATTCACACAGACCAAAAGTGAAAGGATGGGAAAAAATTTCCATGCAAATGCAAATGAAAAAAAAAGCAAAAGTAGCTTTTTATACTTATATCTGTCAAAATAGATTTCAAAATGAAGGCTATATCAAGATACAATGAAGGTCACTTCATAATATTAAAAGAATCAAGACAATAAGAGGATATAACCCTAGTAAACATACATGAACCCTATATAGGAGCATCTAAATATATATAAAGAAAAAAGTTTTTGGAAAATTTTAAGGGACAGATAGACAGCAATCCATAATAGGTCAAGGAATCAACAGTACACTGATATCACTGTATAGACAAAAAAATCAAAAAGGAAATAGCACCTCTAAACAACATGCTAGATCAAATGAATTTACTCAAAAATTACAGAACATTTCCACCCCAAAATTGCAGAAAATATATTCCTCTAAAGTGCACATGGGACATATTCAAAGATATATCACATGTTGGGACATAACTAGGTCTCTAATAATTTAAGAAGATTGAAATCATATGAAGTATATTTTCAGATCACAATGGCATGAAACTAGAAATCAAATACAATAAAAACACGCCAAAAGATTCGAACACATGAAGGCAAAATAGCATGATATTAAACAATGAATGGGTTACCCCCCATTCATGGAAGAAATAAACACATCCTGGAAACAAATGAAAATGAACACACAACAACCTAAAATAATGGGACACAGTGGAAGCAGTCCTGAGAGGGACATTCATAGCACTACAGTTCTATCTCAAAAAACAAGAAAAATTAATATAAACTACCTAACCCTAAAACTTAAAGAATTAGAGAGCAAACAACAGAAAAGGCCAGAGTAAGTAGAAGGAAAAAAAATAATAAAGATTACAGCAGAAATAAATGACATATAGACTAAAATAACAAAATAAAAGAATAATTAAACCAAGAGCTGGTTCTTTGAAAAGATAAATAACATGATGAACCTCAAGCCAGACTTATTAAGAAATAGAGAGGACCTAAATAAATGGAATCAGAAATGAATGAAGAAAGTAACAACTGACCCACAGAAAGACAAAGGAGTATAAGAAAATACTAAGAACATCTTTATGCCAACAAGCTAGACAACCTGGATGAAATGGACAAATTCCTAGAAAAAATACATTCCCCCGAAACTAAATCGGAAGAAGCAGAAAACCTGAATAGGCCAATAACAACTGATGAAATAGAAGCAGTAATAATAATAATAATTCCTACCAAACAAAAGCTCTGGTCTAGACAGCTTCACAGCTTTGAATATTTACCAAATATTCAAAGAAGAATTAAAACCAAACCTCCTCAAAGTATTTCAAAAAATCCAAGAGGAAGGAACATTTCCAAGCTCTTTCCATGAGGCCAGCATTATTCTAATTTCAAACCCAATTAAGACACTACAAAGAAAGAGAATTATAGGCCAATATACCTGATGAAAATATATGCTAAAATCCTCAACAAAATTTTAACAAATCAGATAAAGCAATATATTAAAAAGATCATACACCACAACCAAGTGGGATTTATTCTGGGGATGCAAGACTGGTACCATATTCACAAATCAATAAATGTGATACATCACATAAACAAATTGGAAGATAAAAATCACATGATCATATCAATAGACTCAGATAAAGCATTAGATAAAATCCAACACCCTTTTTTGATAAAAACTTTCAGTAAAGTGGGAATAGAGGGATCACATCTCAACATAATAAAGGCTATATATGATAAACCTAGAGCCAACATCATACTCAATGGGCAAAAACTAAAACCATTTCCCCTAAGAACAGTAATAAGACAGGGACATCAGCTGTCATCACTCTTATTTAAAACTAGAGGCTCGGTGCATAAAAATTTTTGCACTCAGGGGTTGGAGGTCCCTCTGCCTAGCCTGTGC
Source organism: Murina feae (assembly GCA_004026665.1). Taxonomy (NCBI): domain Eukaryota; kingdom Metazoa; phylum Chordata; class Mammalia; order Chiroptera; family Vespertilionidae; genus Murina; species Murina feae. The sequence goes on from PVJC01001023.1 coordinate 94,864, forward strand.
CCTCTCACAGTCTGGGACCCCTCTAGGGATATCCACCTGATGGTTTAGGCCCACTCCCCAGGTGATCGGGCCTAAGATGGCAGTCAGACATCCCTCTGGCAGCCCGGGAGCCCTCAGGGGATGTCCACATGCCAACGGGCAGCAGGCCTAAGCTACAGTCAGACATCCTTAGCACTGCTGAGGAGGCAGGAGAGGATCCCACAACCATCACTGTACTGGTAGCCTTCTGGCTTGTGGCTGAGCAGAGCTCCCCCTGAGGGAGTGCCCTGACCACCAGGGGCAGCTCCTGCATTGAACATCTGGCCCCTGGTAATGAGTGTGTGTCATAGTGACCAGTCATTCCCAGTTGTTCTGCTGTTAGGGTCAATTTGCATATTACCCTTTTATTATATAGGATTATATAGGATAGAGGCCTGGTGCATGGGTGGGGGCCAGCTGGTTTGCCCTGAAGGGTATCCTGGATCAGGGTGGGGTTCCTGCTGGGGTGCCTGGCCAGCCTGGGTGAGGGGCTGATGGCTATTTGCAGGCTGGCCACAGCTCCCATTGATCCAAAATCCCAGTGAGGCTGGCTGGAATCAGGTTTTGAGGTTTATTTATCTTCTATAATTGAAACATTGTTGCCTTGAGTGGAGGCTACAGCTGGCCTAGGCAGGCAGTTTCCTCCATTGCTGGTGAAAGGAAGCCTCCTGTTTGCTCTAGCTCCGTGGTTACCAGCCGCCATCTTGGCTGGGTTAATTTGCATACAGTCGATCTGATTGGCTGGTGGGCGTGGCTTAGATGTAATGGAATGAGAGTCAATTTGCATATTACTCTTGTATTAGATTAGATAATACTGAAAGTCTTAGCAACAGCAATGAGACAAGAAGAAATGAAAGACATCCAAATTAGAAAGGAGGAAGTAAATCTTTCATTATTCACAGATGGCATGATATTGTAAAAAAACCCTAAAGACTCTAGGGTCCCCTAGGCTTAGCCTGCCATCAGGGCCATTCTATCATCCCACAACACCTCTAACGCTCCACCGATGCTGCTGGTGTTCAGGGGAGGAGCGGAGGGAGAGCCCAAGGGGTCCTCCATGCACCTCCTGGTGATTGGTTCTTTGGTCATTATGGTGTTTTGGCCACTGGCCTTTTATAATATAGATTATTATTCATGTGCCATGCATGTGTTGGACATTGGGGATAAGAGAACAGAGGTGAAAAGGCCCTTTGAACTAAAAGAGCAACTGTGGATTTTATTAATATTACTAGAGGCCTAGTGCATGAATTAGTGCATGGGTGGGGTCTGGCCAGCATTGGGAGCCGATTGGGCTGAGTTGGTAGCGGGGAGGGGATGCAGGAGTTTGGATGGCCCTGCCCTCAATGGGAGGTTCTAATCAGGGGTGGAGCCAGCCAGCCATCCACCCACAATCCCTCCCCCTGGCCAGCCTTGCCCCTGATCAGGAACAGGGGGGCCGATCAGGGCGGAGCTGGTTGGGGGAGGGGCTGCAGGTGGTTAAAGAGGGCTGATCAGGGCCTCGATCGGGCCAGTTGGCTACCATAATGAGCCTCATAGCAACTGGTTGTTCTGATCAATTCTCACTCTAATTTTTGTGGGGACACAGCAGGCTCTTTCATAATCAGAACCTTGCTTTGCACAGAAATTAGTTCCCTATATATAAAAACAAGCAAGCAAAAAATCCTGTGCTCCATACTGATGTCCTCACCCCTTCTCCCATCCCCAGGTTTTACAGAGAGTGTCTGATAGATCAGAGAAATCCTGGGGACACAGTGATATTTATTCTTATTTAATCTGCAGGGGACAGTGTCCACTTGGTTTTCTAAGAAACCAGGTTTGATGTCAGAGGCCGTGAGCAGATAGGAGGTTAAGAATGCTAACAGAAGCTCAGTGTTTCATGACTGCCATAGACCAGCTCTGACAAATCCAATTCACTTCCACTAATGAAAATGAGTAGTCACCATTGTAAATGAGATTATGCTAATAAATTGCTTCTGATTTTTCTTGTATTTGAACAAACAGTCAAACAATGAGAAATTTTCATTCAGGGAGAGCCTCCAGCTAAGCTAATGGCAAATTTAGGTGTTAATTGAAACCTTTTACTAGCAACAAGTAGGACTATTGAATTTAATGACCTTTAATAGGGATATTTTCCCCTTTCAGTTCAGTATTCATTCATTTTGATGCCAAAGTCTTTCCCTGTGTTCAAAGGAATAGAAAGAGGCATTTGTTTTTGTTAGCTGGCCTTCCAGCCCCTGGGGAGGCTTTCGGCAGGGCCCGGCTCAGCTCAGAGAAAGGCTGGCTGACCTGAGAGTTCATGGGCATGGTGAGCATCCAGAGGGACTCCAGGCTTTCAGCTTTCATGCCTTCTGAGTGTCTCCTTGAGGACCAGGGCCCAGGAAAATATCTCTGGCTAAATGTATGGCAAGTGTCACTATGACTCAAGAAATGAGTCAAAACAAAACAAAATATCTAGACTTCCCTGCCCCCCCCATGATGACAGATTTAATTAGCTGTGATACAAGCTCTTTCTTCATCATCTTATATGCTCTTGCTCCAAAACTATTTGACCTTGAATCAGAAATGATTATTTTGATCTTCCTGGATATCTTATTATGAAATGATATTTATTCCTAGACCTTTAGGAAGGGGATGCCAGCAATGGCAGCACCACCTGCATTTTATCATGTGGAATTCACCCTTGATTTCTTTACTAGACTCTTCTGTCAAGGGGCAGGGTGTGGTGGGGCAGAAAGGAGGAAGACATGCACTGAAGGAGGCAATACAATCAATACATGTACAAACTTTGTTTAAAAATGATGTGTTATTTGTGTGTGTGTATGTGTGTGTGTGTGAGTCTGTATCTTCATGTAAGTATGTGTGCCTGTAAATGTATATGTGTGTATGTGTATGTATGTATGGGTGTATGGGTATATGTGTGCAAGTGCATGTGGAAAGTCTCAAAGAATATTTGCCAAGGAAGGAATGGCATTCTGGGAGACAGTTATTTGTTATTTCTTCACACCATCATGTATTTGAAGTTTCCACAATAATAACATCATCTACACTAATAAAAGAGAAACATGCAAATTTGTGTCATTCTGCTACGCCCACCAGCCAATCAGGTTGAGTATACAAATTAACCCAACAAAGATGGTGGTTAATTTGCATATATAGGCACAGAGCAGAGACTGAAGAGGCTTGGCTTCTCTGCTGCATCTGGAGAGGAGAAGCCAAGCCTCACTGCTGCGGCCCGAACAGCAGCTGTGGCCAGACCAAAGGCCTGGGTCCCGGGTCCTGGAGGAAAACCAGTGCTGGCAGCCAGGGGAAGGAAGGCCTATTGTGCAAATCTTTGTGCAACAGGACTCTCGTCTTTTATTTATTTTTTTTTAAGAATTTTATTTTATTTATTTTTTATTGATTTTTCACAGAGAGGAAGGGAGAGGGATAGAGAGCTAGAAACATCGATGAGAGAGAAATATCGATCAGCTGCCTCCTGCACACTCCCCACTGGGGACGTGGCCGCAACCAAGCTACATACCCTTGACCAGAATCGAACCTGGGACCTTTCAGTCTGCAGGCTGACACTCTATCCACTGAGCCACACTGGTTAGGGCAGGCCTCTAGTCTTTTAATAATTAAAAATTAATAATTAAAAAAGAGAGGTAAGGCCCAGACCAATTTCAGAGAAAGTGTGCCCTTGTTGATTGTGAAATTGATAACCACCAGGGACAGTGCCTTCCAGAAGCCTGGATCCCATTAGGCTCACTTGAGTGGAGCAGTGGGTTGGCTGACAGGTGACAGGGAGCCTCTCTGTCTTACTCTGAGAGCGCCCAAGACACAAGCACTCTGAGGAACAGCTAAGAATCATGATATAACTGCCATTTTACATTCTGTTTTCAGAAAGCGACCCAACTCTGAAATAGCACCTATTTGCTGCTGGCACCTGAATTTGTTTCTATGTTTCCCTCCTGTAACTGATGTTCACGGCTCCTGTTACCCACCAGGTGTTTCAGGATCTTCCACTAGGAGATCAGAGGGGGTTATCACGGCAATGGGAGGCATTTTGAAGAGAATTGCTGAGTGCAATGATTTCCTTTATTAACGTTCTTAGTTTGGGAAGATGCTAGACCCTGAAATGCTTCCCAGCTTAGATCATAAAATGTTGGAGCTGAAGCAAACCTTAGACATTGCCTAGGAAAACTTTTGCCTTTACAGACACCAAATTCCTTGAGGGCAGTGACAGTGCATTCTTCGCAATCTGTGTCCAAGGGTTTATTTTGGCTTAGTGTCTGATGGGGAAACTGAGACTGTGAAATGTACAGTGCTTGCCCATAAATCTGAGAAGAATTAATTGGCAAACAAATGTGGGAAAGTGGGTACAGGGGCTAAAATAATTATTTGTTTGGAAATCGCTTTTGGAATAATTGTGTTAGGAAATTTTCAGACTTTCTCAACTTACAGATGGGGAAACTGAGGGTCAGAGAGGCTAAGAGGCACTTGTCACAGATTGTACAGCTCACCTATAATAGACTTCTACTGAAATTCAAATCTCCTTTAATTTTTGTTACATATTCTATTAAAAGGACCACCTCATATAGGAAGAATTTTTTTCTTCTGCTGATTTTATCAGTGCAGAATATCATGGCTAAAGAAATTATATAGGAGGCAACTTATTTCTCCTTCTTATACAATGAAAAAGGGCAGGTGAAGGCAAATAAAACCCCACACATAATTTGATCAACAGCTGTCACTGATTGCCACACTCTGCTAGAACTTATATATTTCCAACTTATTTTCTCTGTATCTTTCTCAAGAACTCTACTTCACTCAGGTAATAAAAGCAAAAAGCCACAATGCTCTTAGGAAAGTCTTCTAATGACTGATAATGTTAGGGGCTAAATAGAATATTGAGGACTAGCTATGATTATGGGAAATATTAATCATGCTCTCTTAACCATGATTGCCTTGTGTTGGTTAAAGAAAGGACATTATGACTTGGCTGAGTGTTGTATGCCCCCAGGACCTGGGAGTCAACGTTAGACCCAGGAATCAACCTTGGAATGTGGTCCAGCCTCATGGAAAGATTAACAACCTTGTTGCCCAAACAGTGGAGCCCCACCCCCAGTCTTCTACTTCCCCATGCCTGTAATCCCTACTTCCCCATACCTATAGTCCATATTTCCCTGGGTAATCTTTGTCCTATCCTGTATAAGCAGCTGGCTTATTGGGGACTGCAGAGCAGCTTTTTGTGGATGACCTGCTGCTCTCCCATACTGCTGGCAGTATTGGAATAAATGCTCATATACGATTCAATCCTGTCTCTGCTTAATTGGCTCAAGTAGTGACAGGCAGCATGGACCCATTGATTGTCTGGTTACTGTTACAATAGCACAGAAGGGCTGAGGAGTTGGGGAAGGGATGGAACATTTAGTAGGTATTTGTGTGGTGACTGAGACCCAACAAAACCATGGCTCCCATTTTGAATAGTAGTGTTGAAGGAAAGCCTACTAGAACACCTATGCTAGCAGGCACAGCCACTTGGAGAGGGTGCCCAGAAGGTGAGAGAATCTGGTCCCAGGAATGGAATGGAAGTTCAGGGTGGGTGATGGATACCACTATTTTTTCTTTGTCCATTTCACCCAAATAAATAGGTTTCTGCCTTTTTTATTAAGAGCCGGGTGTTTCGCATGCTAATTATACTGACCCATGAGGATGGGTCAGAGCTATTTGCAGATACAGAGTACAACTTCAAGCAAAGTCTTATTCAATCTTCTATGGACACTTTGCACCTGGGGCAAAAACCTTCAAATACTTAGATGTCAGATGTTTCTGTTAAGAAAAAGGAAAGGGTGAGCCCAAAGCTGTGGAATTTTCAAATGCGGTTTATCTGTTCTTATCTGGTGTAGCACAAATCACTATAAATCTCTTTTCAAATATCTTTCTCTAAATTATTTCGTAAAGCCATAATCTGTGTAAGGGATTAAAAAAAAAAAAAAAAAAAGCCTTTCTGAAAAAACAGATTCCGCCCTAGCCGGTTTGGCTCAGCAGATAGAGTGTCAGCCTGAGGACTAAAGGGTCCCAGGTTCTATTTCAGCCAAGGGCACAGATTGCGGGCTGGATCCCTCCCAGTAGAGGGCATGCAGGAGGCAATGATTTCCTCTCATCATTGGTGTTTCTATCTCTTTCTCCCTCTCCCTTCCTCTGTGAAATCAATAAAAAGTAAAAAACAAAACAAAAACAGGTTCACTCTGAATTTGTATCAAAGACAAATGTAATCTGAGGTTGCAACTAGAAGTCCTTAGGGCAACTGGAGATAAGGACTGGAAAATTATTTATAAATAAGATATTGATCAGAAGTGAGCAGGAACTTGGATATCTCTGGCACAGAAAAAAGAAAAGCCCAAACAGAAAAGCACAGTAATGATAGGGATCTCTTCTCACCAGTGAAGTCAGACACAAAGGTGAAATACCCAGAGGGGACACACTCTCCATAGCCGTCATGTTCCTGGTCCCCAGCCCCTGAAAAGGATTTAGGACTAGGATCTGGAAAGAGAAGGGGCAGCCCATGGATTCTTCCCTGACCAACCAAGGTGCACAGGGATTGAACTCCTCTGACACTTGCTGACTCAGTGAACATGGGGCAACTAGATCTCAAAGGGACGGAAAAAAAAATCAGATTTAAGAATTTCTTAATTTAAGAATTAAGGACGTTGTCAAGGATTAAGAGAAATAAAGAACTGGGAATAGACCCAACTACATGATGTGTGGGACCCAGTGCAGAATAAAAATTCTTATTCTGAAAAGCTGAAAAAAGTGTCATTAAAGGCACTAAAATGTAAAGCTTTTTCTTTTCCTCCGTGGCCTCTCTCTTGATTTCTCATGATTTTTTAAAAATTATTATTACTGCTTGCCACTTAATGTTGATCTAAGTAACAAAAAAATTAAAAATTTTAATCATTAGCCTGAATTTCTGTGATCATCTTTATATTGTACTATGCCAGTTTTAAATGCAAATATCGGTGCATTTCATGCACCTGTAGAATCAGTAAATCTACACAATTCGAATTTCAAAGCCATACATTCATATGGCTTTCATTGTTTTGTTTTGTTTTTAAAAGAGAAAAAGAAAAAGCATGACTGGGAACTGGATTTGACTGTCAAAGCCTAGTCTCAATGTTACTGCACATGGATCCAACACTTCCAGCTAAGCCAGGTGTTCTCCTGGTGGATAGACATAATCTCACAGAACACCCACTCACAGCAGGTCGCTGTACAACCCACAATATACCCAACACCACCCTCTCTTGTTGCATGAGTGATGAGGCCATGTCTTGACCAGTTACAGCTGTAGCCTCACTCTACTCTACCCCTCTGATAGATAAGATTAATTGAGATGGCATTTGTTGAATTGCCTATTTTCTGACAACACTCAATCTAGAACATCTGTTTCCTTAAAACCTCCCTCAAACCACCTAGCCAAAACCCAAATCATACAATAAGTTCTAACAGCCTCTTACTAAGATTGCCCATGATTCCCGTGGGTAATGGGAATTCCACTGCAATGAGGAATAAACTCAACTTGTTAAAGTGCAGGTGTGCTCCTGGAGGGCAGGCTTGCTAACTCAACTACTTTTTATTTCACCTCTTTCTATGTGCACATTCTACCAACAGTCCTGACCTTTAGCTTAGAGACAAATAAGGAATGATAAGAGGAGAAGGGACTCTGGAGTGCCTATCTTTCCCTTCCTTCTAGCTCATCAGTTTAGTGTAAGTGGTTACTAATACAGGAAATTGCCGGAATAAGAAAGGGTTCCTTGGTTGTTCATACTTCTTAGAATACCACTGCTTTCAGTCTGCATTAGAAGTAGGTTCTTTTTCAAACAGGAAAAAAATGGCCTCTTGGGGTACCAGCATCCCTAGTTACTTAATCATAGACATAATGCGTTACCTTGCACTCACTCAGAGTCTCATTGAAATTCCACAAATTATGGTCAACTTGAATTCTGTGTTCGGAATTCTACATGTCATTGGGTGACTATGAATGGTGGATGGCCTATAGGATGAATCTCTCTGCTCATGTGCATGCTCCATTGTCCCATCATAACTCATTTACCAAATACAAAGATAACATGATTAAGAATTTCAGACAGTGGCAGCAGATCATTAAATGAAGCCCTTCTGAGCACAGGCCCCCACGCAAAGGCCCAGGCGTGTGCCCACGAAGTTGGCCTTCCCTGGGAATGAGTTAAGAGTAGTGAGAAGGATCCTAAATAGCACTTAATGAATTGAACTCAAATACCTATCCTTAATCTTTTATTCATACCTAAGGCTATAAAGCAATTCCTTCAATAACAGCGAACAGTGATCCACGGGACAGCCTGTTTTGTTTGGAAGGATGCCTTCTCATCCTACCTCATCACAAGAATCGTCGTGCTAAAAGAAATGCTTGGCTTATATATAAGTCATGGGGACCTAAGATACAGTGAGGGAATACAGT